>JAKLNC010000410.1:12287-23500 GCA_022813145.1 Barbatosphaeria neglecta
TCGGCAATGGCTCGGTTGGGGTTTCGTTTGGGGTCGGTGGTAAAAGACAGTTAGGTGGTTTTGGGGGTTTGTGAAATCCCCCCCGCCACCCGAAACCACGGAACGGCTTACGCAAACCCCCCCCCCCCCCCCCCCCTCTTGCACCTCCGCCCTCCCGCTCGCTACGTCCCCCAGATCGGTTGCCCCTTCACACTACACAGATGGAGACGTGTAAGGTGACTGTCGCCTCATTCGCCGCCCTGTCTCCCGTGCCCAGCCGTCCAACTCCCAAGTTTCCCTCTCTATGCCGTTTACCTACTGCGAAACCACCGCAAAGAACCGAGCCCGGCCAGCCGCCGCTGGCCAGCTATGCACCTCTAACCTAGCGAGTCGTTTAGGAGACGCCTCCCAGTTGCAGCAGGCGCTCGCCGGCCTGGAGGTTGGCGTACTGGTAAGCCTTAGAGTCCTGGGGGAAGGTGCCGTTGGCCGCCCAGAGGTCGATGAGGGGCTGCATCGGCTCGAGCTCGTGGGGCTTGAGCATGTCCAGCGCGGTGGCGGTGAGCACGAAGTGGCTGAAGCAGCTGTTGAGCTGCTTCTCGAGGTTGAGGTGGTAGAAGGGCTCGACGAAGTGCGCCCAGTAGAGGTGGGCGTACACGCGGAACATCTGCCGGAAGATGGTCTGGCACACGTCCACGAAGTTCTCGGGGAAGCCGCTCCGCTTCCCGACCCAGTCGCGGTCGCCGGGGCTCGTCAGCTGGGAGAGGGGCGTGGCGCTGATGTTGGGGTTCAGCGCGAACGAGACGCCCGAGGCGTCGGTGGGGAAGATGTTCGTGTCGTCGATCTTGCCGGAGATCCAGCGCTGCATGAGCGTCATGTACTCATATGCGGGGAGCTCGACGGGTTCACGTCTAGCATTCAGCCAAGTGAAGGAGTGGTTGCTAAGGGGAGTCACGAGACAGATTAGCGGCAAGAGGCGCTATGGGGGCGTTGCTTCGGAAACCATCCACGACTTACGCTCCGGCGGACATCCGTGGGCACGACTTCTGGCTGCAGATGGTGGTGCCGTCGTCCTCCTTCTCGTGAACCACCCGCACGAAGTTCCAGAGGTTCCTATAGTGCTCGACAACTGTCACGCCCGCGCGCAAGTCAGAGGCCTGGGCTCAACCCTATCCGCCGAGAGCCGCAAGCGACAGGGCGGGCACTGTACTTCGTGGGCGGGCTGGGGGGGGAACGTACCTTGGTGGGCGATCCATTCCCCCTGATCGACCGTCTTGGGGCGAGCGCTCAGGGTCATGAAATTGCCCTTGACGATGTGCTTGGCATAGGAGGGGTTGAGCCAGAGAGGCAGGGGCCGGGGAAGATGGTATGAGTTCAAGACGTCATCGCCGGTAGCGATCATGCCGCTCGACTCGTCCATGCCGATCGTCTGAGCCAGAGACGGCGAGTTGGGCAGCGGGGGCAGCTTGGCTGCCAGGCTGGTGGAGGACGAAGATTGGCTCCCCTGCTGCAGACTCGGGATGGTCGTGGGCGTCAGCTGCCCCGACGTTGACGACGTCGGACTCTTATTCTGGCCCCCATTCTTGGTCGATGCTCCTCGCAAGCGAGCGTTGCTGGTCGCCGTCAGTGGGGGATCCATCTCAGCTGCTCTGAATACGCCGATATGGTGTTGATTTCAACGGTAGAGAAGGGAAGGATGGGCGGGTCGGTGAGGATTGAAAAGGGAAAGAAGGAAGTAGGAGAGGTTGACCGCAAAGCAGGCACGCAGATAAATCTCAACAGTACGGCCAGACCGAGGCAGAGAGAGAGAGAGGAAGGCCCGCTTAGGATCTCCGGAATGTGCACCTCACACATAGGTGCTCTGCAGAATCAAATGAGAAATGCACCCAGGCAGCCCTGGAGGGCAGGAGGCCATAAGGGCGTATTTAAGCTACCAGTAGTGTACGAGGCACACCCCCCCCGGAAGGCAGACCTTCAGGAAAGGGAGGAAAGTCGGAATTTCAAGGACAGTCGGAATGGAAGTAGAAGAAGGACACCCGGATCAAATGGTGTAACTCACATTCCGGAAAAGAGGTTCGACATGGTCCGGCTGGCACGCGACAAGAGGATACAGACACCCTGCCAAGGACAGGTAGATGGGCAGCTGGGCAGGTACCAACGCCTCGGTCGGTGAGCGGCGGGGAGAGGGCAAAAAGGCAAGGGAGATCTGCTTGTTGGGAGGCCCGGCCCGCAGCTCCGGCTGCCTGCAAGAATGCGATCACGTCGAGCCCCAAACGGTAGGGACTTGTCGAACGGGTGGACTCGTAGGCGAGATATCAAGAAAGGGTTGCTGGTTGGGCGGTCTTGGTCTGGAAAGGTTCAAGAGCTGGCTGGAACGCTGGCAGTTGACGGCGGTTGAGAAAGGAGGCGCTTTAGCGAGGTGCCTAGCCCGCAGCTTTAGCGCCCGGGCCACCCCTCTCCCCTGAAGAAGGGGGAGGGGGGGGGCCCTGTGGCTGGAGCAGTGGAGGGTGGCAGGACGGGCGCGCTAGGATGGCAGATGCTAACTGTGCTTGGTGCAAGGTGATCCCAAATTGGCGGGTGTTGTGTCTCGCCACCTCGGATATGGCCTGACCGTGCTGGATTGATTGATATATTTTCTTCCCAAACACTCCCCTGCTTCTGATTAGTGCCACCTCAGTCCTTAGTTTTACTTGCCTCAGGTGGCCCACGGCTGGCTGCGTGGTGTAAAGCTACTGCCCTCTTGCGCGAGCCGACCGCCTCACCAGCCACAGCAGGGGCCCGATTCTCACGTAGGTCTCCACTCTGCTGGCCGGTTGTCTGCCCGTCAGTTTTCAGCTTCCGACAAGTTGCTGGCTTGTTTATTTGTTCCTCGGCGTTCTCCATCAGCAACCATCATCACAACACGCCCATCATGTCTGATGAAGAAGACGGCCGTCTGAGCTCGGCGGAGCCGGACGAGAGCATCCACGGACACGGCGACGATGGCGCGGACGATCTCTTCGGCGACGGCGGCGACGATCAGCTCTCGGATCAGGACCAGCCCTTGAGCGACCACGGGCTCGACTCGGACCGCGAGGAGGATGAGCGGTACGGCGACGAGGACGGGCAGGGCGATAGCCAGCCGAGCCAGCACCGCGAGGTCCACACGAAGCTCGTCATGGGCGTGGAGATGTACCGCCACAGAACGCCCAAGCCGAAGGACGGGACGGTACGTGGCAGGCAAACCGTCGCGCGCTTTTTTTTTCTCCCTCTCTCCTCTTCTTTTTTCCTCCCCTCTCCCGCATCGCGTAGCTGAGGGCGACCGACTGACGATGCGCGCAGCTGCAATCCCTACGCGTGCCGCCCTTCATCAAGTGGAACCCCCAGCGATACGATCCTGCGACTTTCGAGCCGTCCAAGGCCGAGCTCGAGGACTCGAAGGAGAAGAACCCTACGCAGGTCGTCCGGTTCCGGCGCGACCCCAAGACCGGCGAGCTACAGAGCAACGCGACGTTCTACCGATGGAGCGACGGGTCGGTCACGCTGGCGGTGGGCGGCGAGCAGTTCGAGGTGCAGACCAAGTCGCTGGCGCCGCCCAGCAACAAGCCGTACCAGGAGCTGCAGGACGCGCACTACTACGCGGCGGCGGCGCACCTCACGAGCAACTCGCTGCTGGTCGTGGGCCACGTCACGGAGCAGTACAGCGTGCGGCCGAACAAGACGGTGGAGGACGGGGCGCTCAAGCGGCTGACGGACCGGCTGAAGGCGGCCCTGCACAGCTCGAAGAGGGGAGACAAGGACATGATCATCCGCACGACGCAGGACCCGGAGATCGCCAGGAAGCAGGCGGAGCTGGCCGACAAGGAGCGGGAGCGCGCGCGGCGGAAGCGCGAGAACGCGCAGGCGCGCATAGAAGGCACGTCGGGCCGGTACGGGCGCGGCGCGCTCTCCATCGGCGACCTCGAGGGTGGCCGCCGGGCATCCGGTGCGGGACGCAAGAGGGGCGCGACGGGCGCTCCGCGGCAGAAGCGCCGGAGGCCGGAGTACGACTCCGACGACGACTTGCCGCACGGCGCGCACCGCAACGAGGACTACGACCTGGCCGACGACTTCATCGCGCCGAGCGACGAGGAGGTCTCGGAGGCCGAGGATGACGAGGATGAGGAGATTCTGGATGACGACGAGGAGGAGGAAGAGGAGGCCCCGCGGCGGAAGCGGCAGAGGACGGCGGAGGCCGAGGAGGCCGAGGAGGAGGACGCCGACGCCGACGGTGATGTGGAGGAGGACGCGGCGCCCGCCTCGGCGTCCCACGCGGAGACGTCGCGCCGGGCGCGCCGGCACATCATCGACGATGACGAAGAGGAGTGAGGGAAGCATCCGAGGATCTTGTTCTGTCACGCGGTCTACGGGCTGGGCTGCTTGCTCTGAATTACTTTGCCTGGAAGTTGCGCCCATCTTG
Source organism: Barbatosphaeria neglecta (assembly GCA_022813145.1). Taxonomy (NCBI): domain Eukaryota; kingdom Fungi; phylum Ascomycota; class Sordariomycetes; order Barbatosphaeriales; family Barbatosphaeriaceae; genus Barbatosphaeria; species Barbatosphaeria neglecta. The sequence continues at coordinate 16,702 of JAKLNC010000410.1, forward strand.
TATAGTACAACCCGACTGAGTTAGGGCAGTTGCTGCTCTCTGCAGCTAGCGAATCGCCATTAGTTTCTTTGCTCTTTTCCGCCATTTGCTTGTTTTCTTTTCCCAGAATCTGCAGTGCTCTCTGCCTCCGCTTGCCCTCTATCCTCGAATGCCGAGTGGACCGAAAGAAAGCCGGGGTGCATCGGCAGGTGGGAGAGGAGTGGGGCAGATCCGTCCTGGCTCTTCACATGCCAACTCGATTCAGCACTAACATTAAACGGCTTCCCGCACCTTTTAATACCTGCCCGTAATACGCAGCCCACCTGGGAGGTCCGGAATGGCTGACGGCCGACGCGGCGATTCCCCGAGGTCTCAGACTCCCGGGCTTGTCTCTCTAGGTACTATCTGTGGCCCTGAATTTATATGCCCCCGTACCTGCGCTCTACCTGCCTCCTACGCGATGCCTCCTTATCGCGGGGGGAGATGAGCACCGTGAAGGAGGACTAGAAGCAGCCGCAGCAGAAGCAGCAGCAGCAGCAGAAGCAGCAGAAGCAGCAGCAGCAGCAGCAGCAGAAGCAGCAGCAGCAGCAGCAGAAGAGCCGAGGCAGAGAGCCATGTCGGTCCGCATCTGGATCTGGGGCATCGTGACGTTTCCCCTGGCCATCCTCCTCTGGGCGCACAAGGTACGCGAGCCTGCCTCTCCGACCCCGCTTAGCTGCTCGCTCGCGCCACTGACCAAGGCCCGAACCGCAGGTCTACGCCTATCTGGTGTCGCTGCTCACACGCGACCGGGCGCTGGAGGCGCTGTGGGACGATCTGCATCATGCGGAGACGTTCGAGGAGTGGGAGGCCGCTGGCCTGGCCCTCGACCACCGCTACAACATAGACTCTTGGTGCGTCCTCCTGTCCTTGCTTCCGCTCTCTCTCTCTCTCTCTCTCTCTCCCCTTCCCGGCGACCGAGTGCCTCTGTTGTCTAACCGACCAGCTGCCCTCAGGCGCAAAGACGACAAGTCGAAGCACTACGCGTGGGAGCTCATCAGCGGGCGGCTAGCCGCGTTCTCGCTGGCGCTGGAGGCGGGCAACATCCAGGCGCTAGTGAACCTGCTGCAGTCGGGCCTGGTGCGCAACCTGGGCAACATCACGGTGCCGCGGCTGTATAGCGTGTCGTTCGCGGGCACCAAATACCTGATCGAGAACTACATCCTGCAGGTGTGCGAGCTGATCGCCGACCTGGCCGCGCTGCCCACCTCCGCGCCCACGCCGACCACGGCCGCGCCGCTGCTGCCGCCGATAGGGACAGCGCCAGCCACAGGGCCGGCGCCGGCGCCGGCGCCAGCGCCAGCTACCACCACAACCGCTGCTGCCGCTGCTGCTACGGGTATCGCTACAGCAGCCGCCACGGGGCCGACGACCGCCGTCCCCGCGGCCGCCGTGGCCGGGTTCCACAGCCAAGAACTGGCCCGGGCGGTGCGCGAGGGCCGCTGCAAGCTGCTGTCGCCGGGCCAGAAGCGGCAGCTGTTCGCCAACCTGCGGCAGTCGTTCGGGCGCAGCACGCTGGTGTTCCAGGGCGGTTCCATCTTCGGCATCTGCCACCTGGGCGTGGCGCGCGCGCTGTTCCTGCGGGGGCTGCTGCCGCGCATCATCACCGGCACCGGCACCGGCGCCCTGATCGCCGCGCTGCTGGGCATCCACACCGACGACGAGCTGCCCGGCGTGCTCAACGGCGACAGCATCAACCTGTCCGCCTTCGCCGGGAAGGCCGGCGGCGGCGGTAGCGGAGGAAGCAGTACCAATGCCGACGACCGCAGGCCGCGCAGCAGCGGCAGCGGCAGCGGCACCAACAGCAGCAGCAGCAACGCCAGCTGGGCGGCGCGGTCCGACTTCCGCACGCGCCTGGCCACGCTGCGACGGCGCGTCGCGCGCTTCCTCAACGAGGGCTACTTCCTGGACGTGCGCGTGCTGGAGCAGTGCGTGCGCGACAACGGCGGCGACCTCACCTTCGAGGAGGCCTACCGCCGCACCGGGCGCATCCTCAACATCACCGTCGTGGCCGGCGGCGCCGGCGACGTGCCCACCGTGCTCAACTACGTGACCGCCCCCGATGTGGTGAGCCCCGGTCCCGGTCCAGCCCCAAGCCCCCATGCCCCGTCCGTATAACGCCCTCCCTCCCTTCCCTCCCTCCGGAACTGACCTCGAGAATCCGCAGCTCATCTGGACCGCCGCCGTGGCGTCCAACGCCTCCGACGCCGCCTGGTTCGGGCGCCGCCAGACCGCGATCCTGTGCAAGAACCCGCGCAACCGCGCCGAGATCGGGCCCTGGCCGCTCGCCGACGCGACGACCAAGTTCCGCCACTGGAGCTACGGCAGCTACGGCACGCGGCACTCGCCCCTGCAACGCGTGGCGCAGCTCTTCAACGTGAACCACTTCGTGGTCAGCCAGGCCCGCCCCTACCTCGTGCCCTTCCTGCAGTCCTCCATGCACAGCCCGGCCATGAGCGGGCTGACCATGAGCACGCTGGCGCGCCTGCGCGCCTGGGCCCTGCGCCGGCTCGGCCACGCGCTGCGCCACCGCCTGCACCAGGCCGTCCGCCTGGGCTGGCTGCCTCTCTCGCTGCGCCGCCTGCTGCTCGACGAGATGATCCCGGGCGGCCACCTGATGCTCGTGCCGCGCGTGCCGCTGCGCGACTACTTCCGCCTGCTGGACGCGCCCACGCCGGCCTCGCTGCAGTACTGGATCCGCAAGGGCGAGATGTGCGTCTGGCCCGCCGTCGCCGCCCTCAAGATCCGCTGCTCCGTCGAGCTCGCCCTCGACGACGCCTACGACCGGTGTCTCCCCGAGAGCCAGCGCCGGAGCGGCATCGCCGGCGCCGGTGCCGGTGGCGGTATTACCACTACCACGGCTGTCGGTGCCTTCGCCGGGAGGCAGGTCGGGGCGCAGGCGCCGAGGCCCGCCCCCAACCCAGCCGCCGCCGGCGTGGCCCATGCCGGCAGAAGGGGGGGCGATCTCACCCGCCAGGTCCTCTTCTCCTTTACCTGCCTGCTCTCTCTTCTCCTCTCCTGGCTTCACTACGTATTGTATGCCTAGGAGGTGCGCGGTGCGCGGGTACCTACCCGCCTATAACTCTGCACCTACGCAGAGGAGAGAGAGACGAAGACTTCTCGGCATCGGGACGAGTTATGATAAGGGACTACCATTAAGCTGCGTACCTCGCCTCCGCCCCGGCTACCAAAAGTGCCTGTAACCCAGCACTGCACCCAGCACTGTGCCCAGTACTCCAAGCCGAGGCAGAGCGGGACGGCTTTCCCTCCTGTTCTCTATATTAGACGATGCCATACAAAAACCCCTCCCCCATTTCGCCCCGGTATACCGACTTGTGGTATGACCGCGGTATGTACGTATCCGGATAGCTGTATTGTAATTCAAGCTGTTTTCCCGCCATTCCTTCCGCTGCTCATCCCGCCCTCACCATGCCTTTCCGCCTCTCCCTCCTGTTCTCCTTGTTCTTCTCGTCGTTGTGTTCGCCCCCTCGTCTCCCATCGCCCTCCAGCATGACCAATCCGTCTCTCTTTCGCCCGTGCCGGGACTGGTGATGGTCCCTCTTCGTGTTTGCAGTCTTCTGCCGTTGTTGGTGGTGGGACTGCCGCCTCTCGGCGTTTCGTACATCGCCGGCGCCGGCGCCATTGCCGTCGCCGGCACCGTCGCCGTCACAGTTGCGGCCGCTTCGGCCGTGCTCACCTTCCCGTTCGGGCCCTTTCTTGTCCCTCTCTCGCCTCAGCCTCTGTCGCCGTGCCTGCAGTTGGATCTGCTCCTCGGCCTCCTCCTGCAGGCTCTCGAAGGCGTTGAGGTCGGCGAGGAACCGACGCAGTCGCAGGCCCGTCCTGTCCCGGATCCAGGCGTCTAGCTCCTCGTCGTACGCTGCCGTGATGGCCATCTTCAGGCCGCCGATCACGGCCCTGTCTTTGATGTCGCGGTCGAGACGGTCCACCCCTGGCTGCTCCGGGTCTGTTGGGCTCGTCGACGACGACCCAGCAGGGCCCGGCTGGGGGTCTATCGGCGAAGGTGCCGCAGGAGGCGGCACGGTCGGAGGCGATCGGCCGGCGATCGGTTCTACGACTGCCGTGGCCGCGGCGGCACTTGTAGTCGTAGTCGTGGCTGCCGCCGTATTAACCGGCGATGGCTGCTTGATAGGAGGCGCCGACGGTCCCGGCGCATCGTTGGCCACAACGGGGCTGCTGGCTTGCGTTCCCCTGCTCACGTCGATTTCTCCTAGCTTGTGCGCTACGTCGTCCAAGGCCTTCTCGAAGGAAGACGCACCGCTGGCGGTATAATTCCACGTGACGGGCAGCTTGGGGGGCGACGACGAACACCGCTTCGGCATGTCTGGAGGCGGGAATGCTAGATCGGCCGTCGGAACGGAGGCAGGAGCCGAGGCAGAAGGTGGGTGTGGCAGCTGAGCCCGGTCGGGAGGGGGGCGGGTTGTTTTCCTCGGGGACCTCGGTGGCACGGTTGGCTGCTCCGTCTCGAGTCGTGCGCTCTGCTCGGGACTGAGGGCCGAGGGGTCTCTTTTGCGCCCCGGTCTAGTTCTAGCTTTCGGCGTGCACTCCTCAGCAGCCTGTTGTGCAGTATTCTCTCCCTGGGACGCCATCCCTCTTGACTTTGCCGATCCAGAAGGCCGTGACGCGGGCGAGCCTTCGAGGTCTCTGTGGTCTCCCAGGGGGCCACAAGAAGTCGTGGCTGCGACAACTGCTGCGTCTGCCACATCTGCCGCTTCCGTCCAGCCCACCAGGCCTACGCCATCCTCTGCGGCGCTCGGCCGGGCCGGTGGACGTGGTGCCTCGTAATCCTCGTAATTGATCGGAGCAAAGTCTACGCCCACGAGGTGCAGAGAAGCGGAATTAGCAGAAGCAGCAAGAGGAGCCCTGGGCGAAGGCGTACTGCCGCCATCCTCCTTCACTTGTGCGAGAGACGGGGCCGGTAGGGGCTGTCTGCGCGCGGTAGAACCAGCGGCGTTTCTGCTGCGGAACCGCGACAGGGCCTCCCTGGCAGAGGAGAGCCGCCTATCCGGCTTGGCGGCCGGCAATTCCTCGACAAGTTGGCGGGAGAGTTCGCCTGGCTGTGAAAAGCGGATGACGGTGGTGACGCTCGAGTCGCTCGTATCATCACCTCCATCGACGGGCTTGTCTTCCGCGACGGCCCCGCGTCCTGTTGGTAGCCGCCGCAAATTGATGGTGTCTGGGGGGGGTAGGCCTAAAGCTGGTGGCGCGGCGGGATGCTTTGCCCGTGACCAAGGCTTGTCTGGCGATTTCGCCTTCTGTTCCGCCGACGTGACGGCAAGGCCGGCAGCTCTGAACTGTTTGCGGTAAGGGAGCAGCTGGTCGACGGTGGCCACGGTGACGCGCGATTCCGAGCTGGTCGATGGGAAGACGGGGATCTTGCCGTAGGCACTGATTGTGTCGGCATAGGCCCTGAGGTCTTTGGTGAAGTGCCTGAGCGCCCTCCGGCGGCTCGAGCTCCGCGACGGCGCTTCCGATATCCGGGAAAGGTAGGCCGAGGCATCCTCGGGGCTGACCAGCAGCGTCAGCCGGTGCTGCTGAGAAAGCAGACTCGCTACGGACTCCCAGATGGCCGGGTCCGCCACCCCGAGACGCTTGATCTTCCTCGCGGTCGTGCCGTTGACGGGAATTCGGTTCCGCGGGGGCGGCGACAGGGGCGGAGACGCAGGGCGGGGTGGCTGCGGCGTAGGAGACGCGTCGGTCTGCGTGGCGACGGAGCGGTAGTGAGTGGGGGGGGGGCCGGGAGGCCTGGATCGGTACGAGGCTCCTACGGGGCGCCTGGGGATCACGGTGTGTCTCGGGTGGTAGGCCTGCATGCGCATCGGCGGGAGGTTGGCAGCGGCCGCGGGGATCTCGCGAGGGCGCAGGGGAAGCAGGGGGAGAGGAGGGACGGAGGGCACGGGAGGGGGCGGGGGCAGAGGCGGAGGCGACGGAGGCCGGGGCCGCGGCGGAGGCGGATCGAGGCCGTAGAGCGTCCTCCGATATCTAGCGCGCGCCAAGGACTCCGGCCTGTGTCTCCCGGGGAGCCTCGAGGGGGGTAAGGGGATGGCGTGCAGGTCGTCGAGGCCCGCTGCCGAGTGCACGAAGGGATAGGCCGACCGCGGGGCGGCTAGCTTCGGGTTGCTCGCGGCGGAACCGCCGCCATCGTACGGTGGGATGAGGGGCTGGGGGCGTCCGATCAGGCGACGGTCGAAGTGCGGGTAGGGCCCGGGATCCTTGGCGGCAGGCCGGAACTTGGCGGCGTCGCCGGCCCACGAGTCGACGGCCGCTTTCGCCTTCTTCTTCGCCGTCGCCGGCTTGTGGAAGGTCGGCGACCGGGGGCTGGCCCCTCCGGGCCCCCTCTGCTGGTGCTTGTTCTTCCGCCCGGCCAAGGGTGACGCCCAGCTACCGGACGACCGGCGGAAGGAGACGCGGGCCCTACCAGGATACCTTCTCCGGATGATGGCGCGCTGGTCCCGCCGGACCCTTGCCAGGGGCGGACTGAGGGGGCGGCGGAAGACCTCTCCGGCCGCGGCGAGGGAGGGGGAGATGAGGGTGGCGGCGGCACGGCGCAGCAGGAGCGGCGAGTTGTCCCTGGAGGTATTGCGGGAGATGTCTCGGAAGTTGTAGTCGGGAGGGTCGTTACGGGGGCTATCTTTCCTCTCTAGCGCTCTTCTCTCTTCGTCTCTGTCCTCCTGCTGGCGGGCGCCGAAGCCGAATTTGAGGAACCGATGCGAACCTCCCTTCTAAGATAAGTTGAATGCAGGCATCGTTGATATTCCAAAAA
>JAKLNC010000411.1:0-15227 GCA_022813145.1 Barbatosphaeria neglecta
TTTTTTTCTCCCCCCCCCCCCCCCCCCCCCCCCCCAAAGACCCTCGCGACTATTGTTATTAACGTGGTTAATAATAATAGCTAGCAGTTAGGTATAAGATTGTAGGCGAGAGATATTTTTTATTACATTGCTAGTGTCCTGCCTACCAGGGAGGGCGAAAAGAAAGGGCGGAGAGGTGGGACGTGGAATGAGGAGGTGCAAGGCCGCACAAATACTAGTATGGCTATCACGTGCCACTTGCGCCAGGGCAATAGACTTCAGATTTTCCGATCTATTACTTATCTATTATCCCCCCCCCCCCCTTTTCTTTTTTTCTTGACAGACTCGGCCGCACGTGACGAGGACAACAGACAGACAAACAATCGGCTAGACAGCCAGACAGCCAGACAGCCGGACTACGCCTTCCCCTCGAAGGCCAGAAGGGAGTCGACGGTGTCCAGGACGCTCTCGCGCAGGGTGCGGTACTGCAGGCCCAGCAAGGTACGCGAGCGGCTATTATCGAACTGGTAGACGTCGTCAGGGAGGTCGTCGGCGTCGGGCGCGGCGGGCGGCAGGGCGGCGGCGAGCTGGGGGCGGCCCTCGCGGATGATCTCGGCGATGCGCCCGTTGGAGAAGTGGCCCCCCACGACGTAGAATCGCTTGCCGCCGGCGTTGGGTGTAGTGAGGGTGCGCACGTGGGCCAGCGCGACGTCCCGCACGTCGACCCAGGTGAAGACGGGCGCGGTGGGCGGCACCTTACCGTCGCGCAGCCGGCCCAGCGCTAGGTCGCGGATGCGCTGGTTGGACGTGTTGACGGCCTCGAGGCTGGCCAGGCGCCGCTGCACCGGCCCGAAGGTCAGCGTGCAGTTGATCACGGCCAGGTCGAAGGCGGGCCGCTCGCGCTCGACGAAGTCCCACGCGGCGCGCTCGGAGAACACCTTGGAGGCGCGGTAGGTGTGCTGCGGCTGCAGCGCCTCCTCCCAGGTCACCGGGGCCCACACGCTCTCGTCGTACACCTTGGCGTGCTGCGCCGGGTTCAGTATCGCCGCCGACGACGACGTGATCACCACCCGCTTCACCCCCGGCGCGTGCGCCTTCACCGACGCCAGGATGCCCGTCGTGCCCTTGATGGCCGGGTCCAGAAAGTCCCGCACCGGGTCCTGCACGTCGAAGTGGTACGGTGACGCCGTGTGCACCACGTAGTCGAACGGCGGGTCCGACTGCACGGCCTGATTGTCCTCGTTAATAGAGCGAGGTCGGCTGGTGTCGAGACGGGAGACGGGGAAACAAAATACCTCGTCAAATGCGCCATCCTGCGAGATGTCGCCCACCACGGCGTAGGAGACGGCGCTCCGTAGCGGCTCGTCCACCGAGTCTAGGATCCGGCGGCCCTTCTCCTCCGATCTCGCCGTCACGGTCACGCTGAAACTAGATAGCGCACATAAATGTCAGTGTCTAAAAAACAGAAGGGGGGAAAGGACACACCAATATGTGGCACGTAGGCCTCATGGACGCACCCGTGTTCGAGAAGGCTATCGAGGACGTGCGAGGCGATGAAGCCGCTGCCTCCTGTCTCCGTGCCGAATGAAAAGACGCACTCGTTAGTAAACGGCAAACGACAAATCAGTGCAAGATACAGACGACGGCGTAGGACTGACCGGTAAGTAGGACCTTCCCCTCTGGCATGGTGAAGCAGTGCCGTCGAGACTTATTACCGCCTACTATTGATACTCAGTGCTTCACTTGTAGGTAAGGACTGAGAGATTTCATAAAAGCTGTCTATCCGGATCGCGAGACAAACGAACCCGAAAGGCATGAAGCGGCAGAAGACAGGTACTTACTATCCTATATACAACCGTAGCTTAGATCGCAAAGGCCGTAAAAACCGTAAAGACCGCGGAGGCCGTGAAGGCCGTAAAGACCGCAGAGAGGTAGCTTGTAGTATGTCAAGTAAGACAGGACCGGCACGTCACGGGATTGGGCTTCCTTCAGGCTTCCTTTGGGCACTCGTTGGACTCGTTCTGTGGCGGCCGGACATCCACGGGAGATGTCCGGCGGTCCGCAGGCGCCGCCCGCCACCGGGTCCGTCCGCCCCCAAAAGAGGATGCCCATCGCCGGACATTGGGCGCGCTGGCGAACGGAATTTAGGTCTCTAAAAACGGGCTCGCGTGATACATGCACACCTTTCACTTGTTTTATTCGTTTCAATCACGTCGGGTTCCTTGGTATCCAGGTCGTACCGCAGCCGCGGTGTGGCGGTCCGGGTCAAAGGTAAAAAGCGTCCGTTTATACCCCTGGCCCCTCCCCTCCTCCCCTCATCCAACCTGCCCTTACCAAAGCCTCCTCCGCTTACACCTCGTGCCTTCTTTTAGAGTACATAAATTCACTAGGATCTATAACTGTTGGGTACTTACCGACATACCTAAACAGGAAAAAGCCGCATGCTCTACTAGCCCTGCGCTGCAGGCAGTTGCATAGACATGGCCCTCGATGATAGTCAGCAGCAGCCTCCCCTCCCCCCGGACCCCCGCCGGCCCCTCCGCGTCGCTATCGTCGGCGGCGGCATCACCGGCCTGATCCTCGCCCTGGGCCTGCAGGCGCGCGGCGTGCCCTTCACCATCTACGAGCGCGCCGCCAGCTTCCGCGAGATCGGGGCGGGCATCGGCTTCAGCCCCAACGCGGAGCGGGCCATGCAGGTGCTGGACCCGCGCATCCGGGACGCCTTCAAGCGCGTGGCCACGCCCAACGGCGAGGACTACTTCCAGTGGGTCGACGGCTACCAGACCGACGGGCTGGTCTACCGCCTGCACCTCGGCCAGGACGGCTTCCAGGGCTGCCGGCGCTCCGACGTGCTCGAGGAGTGGGTCAAGCTGCTGGCCGACGCAGAGGGCAGCGTGCGGTTCAACAAGCAGCTCGACGGGCTGGAGGAGAGGCCCGACGGCGTGGTGGAGCTGCGTTTCAAAGATGGCGCCGTCGAGGAGGCGGACGTAGGTACGTGCAAGTGGATGCCCGGCAGACAGGGTACACATGTTAACGGAGACGCCCCTCCACGAGGGTGACGGGACGCAAAAGTCGTCGGTTGCGACGGCATCCGCTCGCGCGTCCGGCAGGTCCTCCTGGGCGAGGACAGCCCCGCGGCCAACGCGGCGTACACCAACAAGTTCTGCTTCCGCGCGCTGATCCCCATGGACAAGGCCAGGGCGGCCATCGGCGAGGCCCGCACGCGGACGCGCTTCATGTACAACGGCCCGCACGCCCACGCCATCACCTACCCCGTGGCCATGGGCAACGTGCTCAACGTACTGGCCGTCATCTCCGACCCAAACCCATGGCGGCTTGACAGGGCGGGGGACGGCGGCGGTAGCAGCAAGGCGGGCGGGCAGGGTGTGACCAACGGGGGACTGAGCACCAGCAGGCTCACGGCCCGCGGCACCAAGAGCGAGGCCACGGCGGCCTTTGCGGGGTGGCACCCCACGGTGCGCGCCGTGGTCGACCTGCTCCCCGACGAGCTGGAGAAGTGGGCCGTCTTCGACATGCTCGCGCACCCGGCGCCGGCCTACGCCCGCGGCGGCGCCGTGTGCATCGCCGGGGATGCCGCCCACGCCGCGGGACCGCACCTCGGCGCCGGCGCCGCGTTCGGCATCGAGGACGCCCTCGTCCTCGCCACCGTGCTCGAGGCCGTCCACGCGGCCCACCAGGGCGCCGCCGCGGTATTAACAGAGACAGGTCCCAAATATGGCTCCTCGAGGACCAGCAAGACCGCCACGGCAGAGCTGGTCGCCCGCGCCCTGCAGGCCTACAACGACGTGCGCTACGACCGCACGCAGTGGCTTGTGCGACACACGCGCGAGGCCGCCGCCCTCTTCCAGTGGGAATATGAGGGCTGCGGCAGCGATGCCGAGGTGTTCGCGCGCGAGATCACCTGGCGCTTCCGCCAGATCTGGGACGGGGACGTCGAGGGGATGGCGAAGGAGGTGCTTCGGAGGTTTGAGGAGGGAGGTGCTGTCTAGGTCCGGAAAGGGTTCATTTGGGTCCATCCATTTGGCTTCCATTTGGCTCCGCTCAAGCTCCGCTCAAGCGCCGCTCCAGATCCCGCTGTGGTCTGCTAGGCCGTCTGCTAGGCCGTCTGCTAGGCCGTCTGCCTGGCGAGCTTGCGTGTTTTCGGCGAAGAGATGATATTTGCAGTCGAGAAAGCGGCGGCGGGAAGGATATGTATGTGCGTTAGCCATCGGTAGCGTCGAGCCATTCCGTAATTACTCATGCGGAAGTCCATCTCGTTGGGAAGTCAGCGATGCCGACGCCCCTCTAGCCGGCCCTCCAGTGGTGACATCGTCGATACCCTCATAGCCTCGAAACGAATGCTAAGGATAGGACTTGACTATCCAATTGACGTTTATCGAGCCGAGGCACATAGCAGAACAAGGCAACAAAACCGGCCAAAAAGAAAGGAGAAGGAGAAGGAGAATTGTTAGGTAACAATTAGGAGGGTGTGAGGATGGAGGGCTCATAAGACAAGGATTCCCCGCTTCCCCGCAGCCAGGTACGAGGAGGGGCCAGCTGAACAAGCCTCGGGGCGGCAGTAGCGAGGTCCCGTGGCCCTAACAGTGGCTGTTTCGAGACATCATAGGAGGGCCCTGCATGCGCTCAGCAGGGGCCCTGCAGCGCCTGACTCCAGCAAGGTGTGCCCCTTGCACCAAGAAAGGCAGGAGAATGGCAGGAGAAAGGCAGTCCGTCCAGTCATTCTCCCCCGCCTCGGCCACCTTTCTGCACCTTGGCACTTCCATTGCCTCCCACATCATCGGCAACTGCCATTGGGCATATTCCTAGGTCTTGTTGCTTTCAACAGCCTATGGAATGCCTTGGGTGCCTTGATTTCCTGCACCGCCTCTCGCTGCTTTCTTGTTATTACGGCCCTTTCGTTGCCGATCGACGGTCGTTGTTGGGAGGGCTCTTCGTCGTCGTACTGCACAAAGTACACATCCTGCATCATTTCTTTTTCCTAATAGATCATCATTTCTTATTCCTGCCGCAAGGCCCTACCGGCATTCTCCCACGCTGCAAGAAACTACCTACTCGGTCTTCTCTGCTGCTTCTTTCTATTCTCCATCTGGGAAGGAGGATTGGTAGACGCCACAGCTGGACTTTCGCTGAAAGAGGAGGAGGCACTAGTCTGGCTTCTGGGAACGTGCCCTGCCTATCACCGCCTATGCCTCGAAGCTTAGTGCTTCCCTAGGCAGAGCATCTGGTAGCTGAGGCATCTGGCATCTGGCTTGCCGGCCGGACGCCATCATGCTGCCGGGTGTCTGGTGGGCTGGGACTGCCCTACTTACTTTCGTCCTATATGCGTCCTGGGCGTTTTCTCTCCTTCCCTTCCACATCCCGCGCATCGATGGCGGCAACGGCAACGGCAACCATGCCCGCGGCGAGGTCACTCCGCCCACCGATTTGAATTTTTTCGATGAGTTCTTAGGGGCACTGCAGGTGATGCAAGATGCCTACTTCGAACCGTGGTTGGGGACGTGGCCCAGCGCCATCGACTGGACCGCCGCGGTCATGGGGACACACGTAACAGCCGCCCTGAGCTCGCTCTCGCTGGGGCTGGATCTGTTCGGCGCCTTGAGGATAGACGACTACAAGGCCAAGGAAAATCTGATAACGACCTATTTTTCTCAAGTCTTGGGCTACTACTTCGGGCAAAACGCCGTCGCCATCAGAAACGAGGCTTTTGACGACATCCTCTGGGTCGCCCTGGGCTGGCTCGAGACGATCCAGTTTGTCGACTTCCACACCACGCTCTACTACCCGCCGGGCAGCTTTCGAGCGCACCTCAGCGGCTCCGGCTTTGGTTCTGGCGCCTCGGAAATCTTGCGGAACCAGACCTGGTACGGCAACCACTGGACGCCGGCGTTCGCCCATCGGAGCCGCGTGTTCTGGGATCTTTCTACCCACGGCTGGGACACCACGCTGTGCGGAGGGGGGATGAACTGGAACCCGCGACTGGTGCCCTACAAGAACGCCATCACCAACGAGTTATTCATCGCAGCATCGATATCCATGTACCTTTACTTCCCCGGGGATGATAACGCCTCCCCGTTCAACAATGTCTTGCAGCCGGTCGTCCGGGATTTCGATCCCGTACCCCCCCTTTCCGCGCCCTCCTTAGGGCCTCACAACCCCCAACACCTCAAAGCAGCGCTAGCCGGTTATGCGTGGCTGACCAGTTCCGGGATGACGAACGACCAAGGCTTGTACACCGATGGATTCCACATCCCAGGGTGGGACAATGCCAGCCAGCCCGAAAAAAAGTGCACCGCTCGGAACGACATGGTGTACACGTACAACCAGGGCGTGCTCCTCACCGGCCAAGTAGGCCTGTGGAAAGCCACGGGCCGAGCCAGGTATCTCCTAGACGGCCACCGTCTGATCCAGTCCGTCATCAACGCAACGGGGTACGATCTTGCGAGAAATCGACCAGTAGACAACATTCAAGACCTGAAGCCGGGCCAGCTGCCGCCGTGGCACGGCCTGGGTCGAGCAGGCATTTTGGAGGAGCAGTGCGACGTAGCCGGTACCTGCTCGCAGGACAGCCAGACGTTCAAGGGCATCTACTTCCACCACCTGACCGCATTCTGTGCTCCGCTGGACGTCACACTCCCCAACGTAGCCAGATTACCCGAGAGCACGCAACTCAAACAGGCTCAGGACGACCACATGGCGGCCTGCCGGGCCTACGTCGGCTGGATTCGCCACAATGCTGTAGCAGCTCTGGCGACGAGAGACGAGGCCGGCAAGTTCGGCATGTGGTGGACGGCCGGTCTGCTCAACTTTACGACCTCCTCTTCAAGCCTAAGGAACAGAACTTCAGACGGGGGCAAGGGAAGTGTGGACTACAGGACGTACGGCCTTCCAGACGACGACACCTGGGAACCCTCTCCTCGATCCCACGGTTCAGGTTCCCCAGGTTCCCCCCCAGGATCCCTACACCATGACATCTTTAACGGCGTCTCCGACCAGACCCCTATGGGCGGGCAGAGGAGGCACGAGTGGCCCAGTCGTCCCTTCGAGGCTGCGCCCGGGCGGCCTGCGAAGAACTCGTCCGATCCCAACACTCGAGGGCGCGGGCGGACGGTCGAGACGCAAGGGGGTGGGCTAGCTGTACTTAGGTCGCTGTGGGAAATATCCACGCGGACGAGGAGATGACATAAAGGAGGTCGGTTAGAGCCGCTGCTGGCATGCTCTTCTTCACGAGCATTGTTGAATACATCAAGCCAGTTTTCCCCAGTCGCCGCTTCTTTGGACGAAGTGCGTTGTGGAAATATGCCGTTAGGTGGCTGCTACCAAAAACATCGGCGTGAAAATGCCATTGTAGTTCAAGCCAGCGGCCTTGCTGGTGCCGGAAAGTAATGCAGGGGAACTGTCGCTGATGCGATGTACCGCAGAACTGTGCGGAGATGCTGATGCCACAGTCGGCACGTGCTAGTCCCACAGTATGGTGCAGCACTGTGGCGCAACCCCACCATGATTGGCTGTAAAAAGCCCAGTGTGGCTTGACCCCTCGCTAATTTTGCACACCCACAAGTGGTTTTGAAATTCAGCTGTGATTTTCCTGCCCGCCGCCTGCCGCCTGCTTCCTCAATCCAGCGAACGACAGACCCTGACCCCGACCACAAGAGAACCGCCACACATTCTCTCGACGTCGTCAATAGACAGCCATCACCACCAAGCCCGTCAAGATGGCTACCGAGCTTAGTGTCCAGTCGGAGCGTGCGTTCCAGAAGCAGCCGCACATCTTCCTCAACTCCAAGACCAAGCTCAAGACTGCGCGCCCCGGCAAGAACGGCCGTAGATGGGTGCGTTTTTTTTCCTAGCAACGCCTCTCCTATCTATCCTCTGCGATTCTACAGCAATTCTGCGTCTCCTCCCTCTCCTACCAATTCCCCCGTCGTGCGCAATCTAACAGCCCATTCGCAAAACAGTACAAGAACGTTGGTCTGGGCTTCCGGACGCCCAAGACCGCGATTGAGGGCAGCTACATCGGTACGTGAGCGCGAACACGAATGTTCCAACAGAAAGGGCGAGGGGCGCTAGGGAGGGAGGTAGCGACGGCTGAGCCAGGAGAGCGCTTCGAGATGCCTGCTCAGGAGGAAGAGGGGGGATTGAACAGGCGGGCAGATTTGGTCACGTTGGTGATCATAATAACGGCCAACGACGGGAGGCTGACCTGAAGGCGATTACAGACAAGAAGTGCCCCTTCACCGGCCTCGTTTCCATCCGCGGCCGTATCCTGACTGGCACCGTCGTCTCGACGAAGATGCACCGCACGATCATCATCCGCCGGGAATACCTCCACTACATCCCCAAGTACGCGCGGTACGAGAAGCGGCACAAGAACCTGGCGGCGCACTGCTCCCCCGCCTTCCGTGTCGAGGAGGGCGACCAGGTCACGGTTGGCCAGTGCAGACCCCTCAGCAAGACGGTAGGTCCCTCTCCCCCCTCGGACGAGCCGATAGAGGTTACAGATAGGAACGAACATGCTCGATGGGATATACATAACGCCGGGACTAACTCTGGTGGCGATCGATAGGTTCGGTTCAACGTTCTGCGCGTGCTCCCCCGGACTGGCAAGGCGGTCAAGAAGTTCAGCAAGTTCTAAATCGGGTTGGCTTTCTTTACTTGGGCATTCTCGGCGGCGCGGATTCAGCTAGGCACGACAAAAGTGCGTTAGTATCACAACAATTCCATGCTCTTTTAGGCAACTTAGCATACACATACCGTGAGGATACGAGGCGAGGACCTGGTCGCCAAAAGGGCTGGTTTTGTGGAGACATACGGAACAGGACGAGCTATGAAAACGGAGTGTTTGCTAATGGACTGAGGCTGGGAACGGAATTCTCGCCATATTGACGCCTGTTCATGTGCATATGAGACTGTTTGCCTTGAGTCGTCGAGTGCTGTTTTGTAGTGTGTTGTCTTGTGGGGATGCTGCTAGAGCAATATGGCATATTCTGTTAGGTTCGCGGGCAGGTCTTTTGTGAAGCCCCTCGTACAGCCAGGATTCCTCGTAATGGAGCCGGACGAACTTCCAGACGACAGTACGAAGCACAGTGACCGGATAACGAGGTGGAGTTGGTACGCCTTTGCAGGATCGTTTCTATCACGTGCAGATAAGCGTCAATTGGAGGATCATCCACCGTTATCTACACTATCGCCAAAATCATAAGATGCATGCTTCAGGGCTGCTCCAGCACCTTCGTTGAAATAGTTATTCTCATGATAAGCTCGGAGGGAAGTCCTTTCGGCAGACGCTCTACTCCGATTTGTCCTGACTTTCCATACTCTCTCTAGAAATGGGGTGGCTCGGCAGTCTATTCGGGCAAAGCGACAATTCCGACCCTCTGAAGAAGCTCGATCCCAAGCTCCGCGAGTTCCTCGAGAAGGAGTCCCCTCTCAAGCTACCTCCTAGTACTAGCACTACCGCTACCAATGGTGGCCCGTCCAAAGATGAGGCGAAACGAATTACACCCGCTGCGGCCCCATCACGAACAACAACAGCAGCGGTAGAGAATGGCGGGTCCGAAAAGGACGGCACCGACAAGACCGTCCCCGCCCAGAGCCTGTACCAAGACGGCCGGTACGCCCACCTGTGGCAGACGTACCGGCCACTAGCCGAGATCGAGGCGGCGACCAAGAGCGAGCACGAGAAGCTGATGGATGTGCTGGAGGCGTACAAGGAGCGGCGCGCGCAGATAGGCCGCGCAGCGCTCGAGAACTGCGCCCTCGAGCAGATCGACTGGAATTCGTGCATGAAGAACGGCACTGTCGCGCAGCGCATGACCATGTGCCACGCCGAGATGAAGCGCTTCGAGCGGTGCTATAACATGCAGTCCGTACGTTTCCCTCTCTACCCCCCTGGCACCCCCTCTCCGTCACACCTATCCTCTAGGCAGGGGCCTGTCGTCGTTACATACTAAGGGTAATCCAAAACAGCGCTTGCTGAAAGCCCTAGGGTATATCTCCACCTACGATCGCCCGCCTGCGGTAGACGAGCAGATCCAACTGCACGCTGACGCCCTCTATCACCGCATGCTTGAGCAGGAGGCCGCCATCGAGAAGGCGAAAGCTGAGGGCGCGCCGGTGCCCAAATTCGCGCCGCTGCTGCCCACGTCTGCTGTCCCCATACCTCCCCCTCCTGCGTCGACGCAGGCACCACATTCCGAACAACAGCAAGGGCGGATAGCGGCAGCGGCAGCAACGGGGATGGCGGCGACATCGCCAGAGGAGGATATGCTCACACCCGAAGCGCGGCGCCAGATGGACGAGCGCCTGCAGAAGCTCCCGGAGGAGGAGCGCCCCGCTGAAGAGGAGGCGATGCGCGCCGAGATACGCGCCAAGGCGGAACTAGCGGCGCGGGTGCGTGATCTGCGGGCGGCGCAGGCCGAGGAGCGCCAGCGGCGGCGCGAGCAGGGACAGGAGACGCTTGTTGACCGCGTATGGGGCTTGATTTCGGGGAAGTAGGACGCTATGTACATACCTAGGGAATAGTCAATGTACGTATATACACACCGGCATTGCATGAAGCTCTCCATATTGATGAGGGTGATTTGCGCGTCTCGTAGGTATTACAGACAGCGTGGTGTCGATATGTTTGTCATCAGCCAGGACTTGAAGGAGGCCACCTTAATGTTAGGTATCATCATCTATTCCGTACCTAAGGTACTACCCATTTACATTGGTGCTGTACCCGACTAGCAATCAGTTGCGCTCCTACAAAAGTAACGAGCAGAGCAAGATGGTAGCCACGAGCGATAGATGGTGCACAGTAGACGATGTAGAAGATCGCGCACACAGAAATAACGGGAGGAAGAACTATATTGAATAGTACCTGCTCCTCCACTCATCCCCTCCCTTCGAGAACGGCAGCAGCGCGCTCTAAAAAGGCGTTGAACTCTCGGATCTGCCGCAGCGTCCCACCGCCACCACTGCCGTGGCTACATGCCTGGTCGGACACCCTACTGATCAGCAGTTCGAGATTGGCCAGGTCGGCGGCCCGCTGCTCGGCTGGCGAGGACAGCTCCGGGGCGTCACGGCCGTTTTCGACGGCGAGATCAATGTCGTGCATGGCCGAAGAGAGTGATATGTGGCGCTATTTACCCCTCGCAGGGCTGTTGGTTAGAACAGAAAAGACGGGAAGACCAAAGATATGGAGCCGTAGCACCGGGGGGGAATGTATCAAAGATGAGAAGGGTGCGCGTGTACATACCAGTGCCTTCTCGCTCTCGGCCTGGTGCCGGATCCTGACAGAGTCCATCCGCAGGGCAACCTGGTCGCGCTCGGCCCGGATGCGGAGGATCTCCTCGCGCAAGGCGGTCTTCTCCTTCTGCGCCGCCCTCACGCGCTTCCTGAGCACGTAGAGCGTATCGAGAGCGATCGTCTAGTTCCAGGCTCTTGCGTCAGCCTCTCGTCCCCGCCGAAATCAAAAAGAGGAGACCGCCAAAGAAGGTAAGGGAGGAAGGACTTACCTGCTCGAGAAGCCGCGCCCGCAGCTCCTCCTGAAAGGCCTCGAGGGCGCGGAGCTTGATACGGAACTCCTTCCGGGCGGTAGCCTCATCCGTGGCCGTGGCCTGCCCGTAGAACTCCTTAAGCCTCGGCTCGATTATCTCCTCGCATATCTGCCACAGCACATCCACAGGGTTGACGCCGCCGCGGTTGGCGTACGGGATATCAGCGGCGAGGATGTCGGCATCCGGGTCGTCGTCATCTTCGCTGTAGCGAATCCGCTTGGTAAACCGCTGAACTGTCACAGGAACCGCGGTGTTGTCGTTGTCATCGGCGTCTCCTTCATTGTCGGCTGCTCTTCCGCCATCGGCCCCTGCTGCTGCTGCTGCTGCTGCTGCTGTTTTCCGCCTCTGCTTTAGCTTCGTCTTCGGCTGTGGCTTCGCCCTCGGCTGTAGCTTCGGCTGTGGCCTTGGTTTTAGCGGCCTCGGCTGTTTCTGAACTGAGGGATTTGTGACTTTCGTCTGCCTTCGCTGCCGCTTTGTCGCAAGCGCTGATACTACTTCCTCCTCTTCTTCTTCTTCTCGAGCCACAACCTCAGAGCCCAGTTCTGGCGACGGCTCATGAATGCTCCGGCGCGGGCGCTTTCTCCCCAGCCGCCGAGCGGCTTCTTGGTTGTCAATTTCCTCTGCCTCTGCCTCGACCTCTGCCTCGATCTCTTCCTCGATCTCTTCCTCGACCTCTTCTTCGATCTCTTCCTCCTCCTCCTCCTCCTCCTCCTTCTGCTCTTCTCGCTCCGCCCGAACTTCCACAGCGGCAGGCGGTTTTGCTATGTCCTTAACTTCCACTTCGCGTTTTCGTGTTATTTGCTGTCTTGTGACTTGCTTCCCCCCGCCTATCCTCCGCGGCTGGTCTGGTGATAGCTCATCCACCTCCAGCGCCGCTTCTGCCGACAGGCGTGGACTCGGTCTTCTCACGCTAGCGCGCGCGCGAGAAGGCACCGCTGACGCCTTCCGAATCTCCTCGGACTTGCGAGCAAGAGGCGAAGAATACTGAAGCAGACCTGCGGCCGCAGCGACGAGCTCAGGGGCTGGGGGCGAAAGCTCGTCGACATCATCATCATCCTGAGCCACCAACGACACCCGCAGGCTCCTCCTGGTATTTGTCGACCCCAACGAGGCTTCTGTGGATCTCGAAGGAAGATCCCCCTTCTTTAATGCGCCCCTTGCCGGCGGCGAGCGTCGTCGTGTGGCTGCAGACGACTGAGCAGGGGCAGCGACAGCCGGCGAGAGCTCGTCCACCTCGTCAGGCTCGGCTTCCCAGGAGACGCGAACGCTGCGCCTCGTCCTGGCCGCGGCGATGCTTCTCTCCGCTTTCCGCACCAGTGGCGATGAGTTCGGCAGCACGGGCTCCTCGTCATCCCGGGACACCACCGCAATGACCTGCTGCAGCAGGGCAGTCTGGCTGGCCGCCTGGTCGATGCTGATAGGGCGCCTCCGCCCGCTTCCCGGCGCGTCAATCGGGCTTTCCTCTATCTCCTCGGTCAGGTGCTGCTGCACAGCGCCCCTGCTCGCGGCGGTCTTGGCCCCAAGATTGTACCGGCCGGCAGAGCCAGGAGCACTTCGTATCGATGTCCGGACACGGCTGGGTAGTGTCCCTTCCGCACTGCGCCTCGCTTCCGCACGGCTACCTGCGACGGGACTCGAATCGGCATCCCCCGAAATGCGCTTCGACGTGCGGCGCGGCGATGCCGATATATCCACCCTTGCTTGTGGCTGAAGCAGTCCCCGACCAGATCCCGCGTCGGCATTCTCCGGCCGCCTCCTCTTCGCAGATGAGTTGGGGGTGGTTCTCGATACGGCAGGCGATGCCTCGGGCTCGGGCTGCTCGGGCTGCCCTCCTTCGCCTTCCTGCTCTGCGTTGACGGGGAAGGCGAAGGCGAAGTCGATTTCTTGGACCTGGTGCCTCCTACGTAGACGAGCGTCAGCCACTTGCTTGTACTTTGGCGCAAAGTCACGTCTTCAACGTACTGCGCTCCGCGCATCCGCTGCTGCATTCGTTCCTCGCGACCTACGGAGAAAAGCCGGAGATTAGTCGATGGGACGGGGGGCATTCCTGTGCAAGAGCATGCGTTCGGGGTTGGACCTACTCGTCGCCATTGCGATATCGGGTTGGCCCTCTCGCCTCGAGACCAAAGACCAGCTAGTTACCTAGCCCGGTTATGGTCTAGCAAAGACTCGGCTGCCCGCAGCGATGAGGTCGAGTGAATACTGACGTACTCGGGTATCGTTACTGATTACGCTCCATGTCTGCGGCGCATTGGCAAACTGAATGGGGCAGTGGGAGTCGGATCGCGTAAAAGAGTGGCTGGCGAGACGCGACGTGGGGTTCGTTCCGCCAAGGCTGCAGGGATTAGGTATTGGAGACGGGACGTCGCACTGATCTGCGGCTATTTCCTCGTCCGAAAACCCCCCAAGTTTAGTGTCTTGGCAAATCTTCCCCTTTGGTCCATATTACGTCCCTTGCTTTCTCCTCTCTGTTGTACTTGTAAGTGACGATGTTGCGGGTCCAGAAGGATGACGTTGGGCAGGGACCTTCGCGCGGTCAAATCATAAGATTCCTACCTCGCACGACTCGTGCCATCACCACGTTCACACTTTGGGCTTACGAGAAGGGAGCGGCAGAAGGGAGTGGCCCGTGAATAATATCTAATACCACTCTGATCAGAGGAAGGGGATAAAAGCGTACAGCTTGTAGCTTGACTGAACACTTAAAAAATACGCATTAATATCACTTACGCGCGACCTCTCTAGCCGCGGCGCCTCCTGGCTCTCCGCCGGCACAGAAGCATCCATTCCATGGCACCCCGCCTCTACTGATTTCGGTCTTTCCCGTTCCTCCCGGCCTTACTAGGCTCGCCTTAGGTTGGGTTTTTTGTGCCCTTGCTTTTCCAGGGTACTCGTCCAGCCTTTTCTGTTATCTCATTCCAGGAGAGACTGGTCCTTGGGTAGCCACTCCATCTTCTCCCGGTCAAACAAGTGTCTACGGCTGCGTTAGGAGGCGAGAGAGTCGGTAAATGGAAGTTGTGCGCAAATTCACGTACTCATGGTAGTCGGTATTGACCAACGCCTTCTTCCCGTACTCCGCCTCCAGAAGATCCTTGTACCTATAGGGAATCTTGGCCGGAGCCCCCTCGAAGACGGTATCTCGTAGAGGGTATATATACGTGTCCTGGGACGGACAAGTCAGTCAGAGAAGAGATATATATTTAGTGTAGCTAGTGTAACGACATACCCGGTATTCATGGCCATCCTTGCAACTCATGATGCCCTCGCCGGCAGGGTGGGTGAGGTTGTAGCGAGCCGTAGTAATATCGATGAAGAGGCCGCTGTCCATATCGATCCATCTCGCGTCGATGATGTTTAGCAGGTCCGTTTGCTCCCGGTTCTTGTAGTGCGGGTTGATCTCGAGCATGTAGTCGCGGCCCTGCGGGAACCTCGCTGTTTTGTAGTGGAACGTGGACATGTTGTAGTACGCCGCTAGATAGAACATGGTAGTTTCCGAGACCTGGACGTCGATATCCGAATCCCAGGGCAAGACCTGCACGACGGTCAGACCTCTGAGGAGATAGCATCTAAGACACCAAAGGAGGGGGGGGGGGGGGGGGGGGGCCAACACGTTTGCCCCCCCCCCCCCCCCCCACACGACCAAGCAGCCGCCCCGGCTCGGCGCCGGGGGCCGCACAGGTAGCCAGG
>JAKLNC010000412.1:0-23276 GCA_022813145.1 Barbatosphaeria neglecta
GCGCCTGAAGCGCTCGGGCTTCGCGACCCGCTGGGCGCCGGGGGCGGCGCGCAGGACGGCGGGCTTCGCCGCCGGCAGGAGGGGGTGGAGCTGGCGGCTGCGGCGGGCGCCGGCGACGCGGTCGGCCACGAGCCAGCAGCGCTCCTTGAGCAGCCAGCGCCGGGGGTTCTCGCTGTACCGCTTCATGACCTCGGACTTGAAGAAGAGCGCGAGCTTGTAGTGCTCCGGGTCGGGAGGCGCGACGGTGCGGAAGAGCAGGGGGGAGCGGGCGGCGATGTGGCTGTCCACGGCCCGCAGGGCGCGCGTGGCGGCGCTGTCGTCGGGATCGAACAGGGGCGTGGACGGGGTCGAAGCCGAGGCCTCGCTGCCGGGGTAGAGGATGGGGTCGCGCGTGGCCACGACGATGGAGGCGAGCGGCTCGACGGCGTCGTCGTCGTCGTCGTCGTCCTCGCTGAAGGGCGAGATGGGCGGCGAGAGCGGGGCGCGGACGAGCGCGGCCTTCTCGGGCGCCACGGCGACGCGCGAGGGCGTGCGAGAAGGAGAGGCGGCGGGCGGAGACTGCGAAGGCCGGGGCGGCCGGGAAGACGACACGGCCATGTCGCGGTGGAAGTGCTCGAAGGGCGTGGGCTCGGGCGGCGACATCAAGTTGCTGATGTCCAGAGGCTTCTTAGCATCCGAGGGCTTCTTAGCATCCGATGCCATCGGCGTCCCGAGGCGCGTGGTCTTGGCCGCCGTCACGGGCGGAAGAGGGGCAGTCGGCGGGGCAGTCGGCGAGGCAGTCGGCGAAGCAGACAGCGAAGCAGACAGCGACGCAGACAGCGACGCAGACAGAGAAGCAGACAGCGAGGCAGACGGCGAGACAGCAGAGATGGAGGAAAAGGGACCGTCGGAATGGTGCAGGGTCGGACTGGGGTGGTGCAGGGTCGGACTGGGGTGGTGCAAGGTCGGACTGGGGCGGTTCGCCATGGTCATGGTCATGCGCGATGCGTGGCAAACCTGAGCACAGGCAGTCGTCAGGCGGTCCTGCTAGGCAGCAGCGATATGGAACAGGGTGCGTCGCGAGGGGGGTCGGCGATGGCGATTAATAAATAGGTAACGATAAGTAACGAAGATGGAGATAACGTCCGTCTCGCCCGAGATGTCCGACGCCGGGTATGAACCGCGCGAACGTAGCTGATGTGCTCGACGGCGACACACGGCGACGGCGACGGCAATGGCGACGGCGACGGCGACAGCAATGGCGACGGCGACGGCGACAGCAATGGCGACGGCGATGACGATGACGATGGCGATGGCGATGGCGATGGCTATGGCGATATCGGCTGGAGCTGGCTGGAGCTGGCTGCAATTGGCAATGCTGTTCCTGTAAGTTGCGCCGGGCGGTGAGTGGTGCCCAACGCGGCCTGGTTCCTGGATGCTCAAATGTGCCCGGTAAGGAGTCCTGGGGAGGAGTCCTGGGGAGAGGTCCAAGTCTGGGGAGAGGTCCAGGATCGGATAGCAAGAATAGAGGTCCTCCGGATTGCGCTGGACGGATTGCTCAATCGATGGTCAATTGATGGTCAATCGACTGCCGGTGTCAGTGGTGGAATGGAGATTGGACTCTTTCCTATTGAGGCAGGTCTCGCGCTGGCTGGGCGTCCCGCTGGCTCCAGCTGCGGCGGATTGCCACCTTTGGGGGGGGGGGGTGGTGATTTAGCGGTTGTAGCGCGGGGTACCGTGAAACAGTGGGAAAGCGGGCAGCGCGCAGCAGACGGCGCGCAGCAGACAGCAGGTAGCGGACAGCGGATAGCGGACAGCGGATAGCGGACAGCAGATAGCGGACAGCGGGTAGCGGACAGCGGGTAGCGGACAGCAGGTAGCGGATAGCAGACAGCGGACAGCAGACAGCGGACAGTGAGTGGGCGGTGGACACGTCCAGGATGCGGTTGGAGGCAATCGACTGCGGGCATCAGCTGCGGCATCAACTGAGGGCATCAGCTGCGGGCATCAACTGAGGGCATCAACGACGGGCATCAACTGCGGGCATCGACGGCGGGCATCAACTGTGGGCATCGAAGGCGGGCATCGAAGGCGGGCATCGACTGCGGGCACCGACGGCGGGGGCGCGGCGGTACAAATACCACGTCGCGGAATGCCCTGGAAGAAAGACGCAGGGCCGCTGTGGCGAATGGCGGATGGCGAATACCAGGGTGCCGGAGATGGGTACGAGATGCCACCCGAATTGTTGGGCCGCAACGAGGGCGCCGGGGCTGGAGGGCAGCGGGGGCAATGGCAGCGAGCAATGCGGCAATGGGCACAACAAGAGAGGCAGACGCCGACGGAGAAGGGGAGGAAGAGGAGGAAGAGGAGGAAGAGGAGCGAGAGGAGCGAGAGGAGCGAGAGGAGCGAGAGGAAGGCGGAGAGGGCGGAGACGGGGGAGAAGAAAAGAAGAGGGAGCGAGGAGAGAAGGAGGGCAGGCCGAGCGAGCAGGCAACCAGTGGAGGCGAGCTGTGGAGGCTGTCAATCAGCAGTTCACGTCGGGAGCAACCAACACAGCCGGGAGGATGACGGACAGCAGGCTTGAGGCCCGGTGGCCAGTAAACAGGCCGGCGAGCCAGCAGAGCAGGGCGGGACGACAGCGCATCCTGCCTCTTCGCTAGGCTCCCAGGGCTGCCAGCAGAGCAGGTTGCTCCGGGTTGCTCTCGCGCCCGGGAAGGCTGCCTGGCCGGGGCGGCTCGCATCACTGTGCTGTAACGCCTGTGGCCTGTGGCCTGTGGTCTGTAGCCTGTGGCCTGTGGCCTGTCGCCTGTGGCCTTCCCCTGTCGCCTGTGGCCTTTCCCCTGTTGCCTGTGGCCTTTCCCCTGTTGCCTGGCCCTTGGCCTGGACCCAGGCTTGGCCCTGTCGCGCCCGTCGCCTGGCGCGTCCAACAGACAACATACAACGCACACCCCTCGCTTCCCCTCCTCGCTGCCCCTCGCCGCTCCTCGTCGCTCCCCGTCTCTTCCGCGTTCCTTCGGCCACTTACACGCAGGCTGCACGCAGAGACGGTGGTGGGACGGCGCTGGGTGTCCTTCCTGCGGATAGAGCGACCCCACCCTCCCGCACCCTCCAGCACCCCCCCACCCCCTTGCCCGCCGTCCAAGCCACCCGCCCCACCCACAAACTTGGTCACTCGGCCAGGTCAGCCATTCGCTCGTCGCCCTCCACCCCGGTCCGTTAGGCAAAAACGGGGGCGGCCGGCAGGGAGAGGGAAGAGTCGTAGGTGTCGAGGTACGAGTACTTGTGCATCCACGCGTCCCCGGCATCCTGGGCTGGGTACATGTACACTTGTACGGAGCATGCTGGCATTCGCAGGCATTCGCAGGCATTCGCTGGCATTCGCTGGCATTGGCTGCCATTCGCTGCCATTCGCTGCTATTCACTGGCTGGGCAGCTGGACGACTGGACGACCGAGCGACTGGACGACTGGACGACTGGACGACTGGACGACTGGGCGACTGGACGACAGCGCGACTGGACGACTGGGCGGCTGGGCTTTTTTGGGGGGACCGCCGCCGCCGCGAGGCAGCGCACGCACGCAACGCACGCACGCAACGCACGCTACCGTACGAGGCAGATCTGGTACCTGCTTCGTGCCTGGGGCGCGCTGCCGCGCTGCCGCACTGCCGCGATAGCGAGCTGAGGTGCCAGCTGCCAGCTGCCAGCTTGCGGCGGTCAACCCAGAGCCGAAGAAGAAAAAAAAGATAAAAGATAAAAAATAGGGAAAAAATAGGAAAAAAAGAAAAAAAGAAAAGAAAAGAAAAGAAAAAAAAAGAAAAAAGAGGGGAAAAAAGGGAAGAAAAAAAAGGAAAAAAAGGAAAAAAAAAAATGATGTGCAAGTCAATCGAGATCAGCTTCCTGAAACCACCCGCCGCTGACGTCGGGTCGCTGGCTGGCTGATCGGCCATCCGACAGCCGGGTCTCCTGCGACCGGGTTCCTGCGACGTTCCTGTGTGACTCATCGTAGCCCCAGCGGCCATCCGCTTCGTTACGAGACGTACGGCGTGGGGTGGTGGCTATTGTGCCATCATCATCGCCCCGATTGCGCCGCGCTCGCTGCTGACCGTTGCGTGATGCCTCCGGCGCGGGGCGGCGGGGGGACGAGGAAATGTCGCGCAGGACGGGCGGACGGGTTGCGGATACACCCAGGCAGCTGGAGGGCACGAGAGGAAGAACGAGAGGGCCACGTAGGATCTGCTAGCCGGCGCTGGAGGTGCTGGTTGCTGCTTCTCGAAGCGTCAGATCGATCGTGGGACGGAGGGCCGTCGCTTGCTTTACGCAGTTGGACCTCCGTCAGCTCTCGCTCTCACTCGCTCTCACTCGCTCTCTCTCGCTCTCTCTCGCTCTCACTCGCTCTCACTCGCTCTCTCTCGCTCTCTCTCGCTCTCTCGATTTCCCTCTCTCTCGCTCGCCCTCACACTGTCTCTCGCTCTCTCTCTCTCACTCTGTCTCTCGCTCTCTCTCTCTCACTCTCTCTCACACTCTGTTTCTCGCTCTCTTTCTCACACTCTCTCACTCGCTCTCTCTCCCTCCCTCTCACACTCTGTTTCTCGCTCTCTCTCTCTCTCTCCCCCTCTCAGTTCCTGTCGCACCAGGGAAAGGAAGCCCGGATCGGGAGTTGACAGCTTCCATACTCTATGCCCCGCATCTCTCTGCCGAGGCGTCCGACATCCGTTATCTACCCGCCAATGGATGTTCTACCGAGTCCCCCAGGCTTCACCGCATCCATTGGGTCGGACCCGTCCCTCCCTCTCCGGAGCAGGTCGGGAGGGGAGGCGTCATCGTCATCGCGGGGGAAAAGGGGGGGGGAGGGTAGCGAGCAGCAGCCGCCAGCAGCTGCGAGGAACGATCCGCCGGATACCTGGGTGCCTGGTACCAAGGGTAGGCGCTGAGGTGGCAAGCAGGCTCCCATAGGCTTGCGCAAGCCAGCAAGGCAACAGGCCGATGGGGGCCGGCGGCGATGACGCCAATTGGCCAATCATGCCACGTAGAGGCGCTGTGGTGCTTCGCATGGAGGTGCTGGTGCTCGGGAGAGGCGAAAGGAGTGGACGTCGCAGGCGAGTGAGTCATAATTTTAGGTGGGCTGAGGATGGCGCGACGCGATTCTGGCGCAACATTGGCCAATCACGCGACGGCCCCGCCTCCGTCCGAAACGGCTGACGTGAACGGAGCAGCCACAGTTATCGATAAGCGGCAGCGCAGGAGGACGGGGCCCGTGGACGTGAGGGGCGTGAGGGGCGTGAGGGGCGTGAGAGGCGTGAGAGGCGTGAGAGGAGGCGTGAGAGGGACGAACTCAGCGAGTACAGACTCAGCAAGTACAGACTCAGCAAGTACAGACTCAGCAAGTACAGGTACTTGAACAGCGCGCGCTCACAGATCCCTTCGGACCCGTGAGATAGCTAGCTGTCGTGGGCACCGTAGATTAGAAATCCATCCGCAGCCTGACGGGATTCCATGCGGCTCCGTGCCCTTCCCTCCTCAGAGGGTTGGGCAGAAAGCAGGCGGAGCCGAGCGCCCCTCCTCCTCCCAGGCGGGTAGGTAGGATCAGTTAGCTGTCGTCGCGCTTCCTTCGTCCCATCCTCCTCCGTCCCCATTCCCCTTCCCCTTCGATCCCGATCGAGCTCGGGCGGCGGGGCGTCGCTGACGACCTCCAAGCTCCGGACTCGGTAGTCAGGGATTGGCCTCGTAGCTCGTAGCTCGTAGCTCGTAGCTCGTAGCTCGGCCCGCGTCTCGCGATGCGCTCGCGATGCGAGCCATCAGCAAGCGGCCGTGGAGGACGGCCATGGAGGACAGCGTCGCATCAATTGGGGCGGGGGGGCTGAAACCGCTGCTGATTCGGCGCCGGTTGCCCTTCGCTGCGTCGACGTCGATGCGGCCGAGGCCAGTGTCCAGCGGGCAGCCTACGGCAGCTGAGGCGCTAACCGACTCGGGAAACCCGCTGAGCCCAAGCCGGGCCGCGGGGCACTCGAGCTCCCAGGCCACTGCCCTTCCGCGCCCTGACGTGTCCGCCCTGCCCTCCAATGCCTCACCCTCAATGCCTTACTCTCCAGTTCCTCACCCTCAATGCCTTACTCTTCAGTTCCTCGCCCTCAATGCCTTACTCTCCAGTGCCTCACCCTCCAATGCCTCACCCTCCAATGCCTTACTCTCCAGTGCCTCACCCTCCAATGCCTTACTCTCCAGTGCCTTACCCTCCGATGCCTCCCCCTCCAATGCCCCCCCTCCAATGCCTCACCCTCCAATGGCTTCTCTCCTCCGTCTGCGCTCCTTTCCGTTTCGCGCCCGATTACCGGAATTGGCCCAAGTCAGACAGCGAAGCCATCTGCTGCTCGTAGAGGACAAAGACGAAGGGCCTACCCGCGCGGGCTAGTGCTCA
The DNA here is from genome assembly GCA_022813145.1 of Barbatosphaeria neglecta. NCBI lineage: Eukaryota > Fungi > Ascomycota > Sordariomycetes > Barbatosphaeriales > Barbatosphaeriaceae > Barbatosphaeria > Barbatosphaeria neglecta. The sequence goes on from JAKLNC010000412.1 coordinate 6,395, forward strand.
GATGCAGTCCGATCGCCCAGACAAGACGAGAGGGGGGCGGTGGAGGGCAGTAAGAAGTACGGATTACCGCGCACGCGCTGGTGGGCAGCCACGCCTGCCTCCAGTCTGCACTTCTCCGTGCCCTGGTCGTGCCCTGGTCGTGCCCTGGTCGTGCCCTGGTCGTGCCCTGGCCGTGCCCTGGTCGTGCCCTGGCCGTGCCCTGGTCGTGTCCTGGTGGGCCTTGCTGGGCACCAGGCTAGTGTTGCGCACTGGGACATTGGACTCCCCTGCTGTAGGGACGGAGTGTACTACGTGAACTCCGCCCCGACAGGCAGAGAGACGAGAGCGGGTGGCGATTGGGGATTGGTACTGTATTTCGCGACCGGTAGATCATGAACTTCCATCCTTGGCTATCTGTAGGGGGGAAAGGGGTGGGACAGGCCTCCTCTCGTCCCGTCCACACGTCCCACCCTCCCCCAGCAGGACTCTGGACGTCCCACCCTCCCCCAGCAGGACTCTAGACGTCCTACTCTCCCCAGCAGGACGAGACGTGCGCTCCTGGGCGGGCGCATCAGTCGGACGCGGAGAGGTGCTGCTCCCGCGGTAGCCTGCGCGTAGGGGTCGCTGGCGAGGACTGGAGGATCGGAGGACTGGAGGATCGGAGGACTGGAGGATCGGAGGACTGGACGATTGGAGGACTGGACGATTGGAGGACTGGACGATTGGAGGACTGGAGAGGCTGCCCCATGATGCTATCTCTTATCGCCGCGGCGACCCCTAGCCCCCGAGAGGGGAGGGGTAATCCTGAGGGGGCGCGTACGGATCCCGTATGGGCGACCGCACTGCCGAATCTGGCATAGGACGCACCCGACAGCAGGCGACGTGGACGTCTCGGACATCTCGTGGATCCCCCCTCCGCCCTCCCCGCTTTGGGCACGTCCATGCAGGCTCGAAAGCCGCGCTCTTCCGCCCTCTCCCCCCTTCTTGATTGGCAAGACGCCGTCAGGAATGACCGCCCGTAGCAGTCGGCAGGCGTTGGGTCGGGTAGCGAGCATCAGCCGGTAGTACTCGTGCGGCATTACCTGCTACGCACTACGCACTACGCACTACACAGAGCAACAGCACAACAGCACGACAGCACGACAGCACGACAGCACGACAGCACAACATCCGTATGGAGCCGGAGACACGCCGCCGGCCATCGATGGCTGCGCGGGTTGCCGTGCGGGCGCCGCTGTCGGCGCGCCCATCCCACCGCAGCGCGGCATTCCATTTCCGCTCTCGACTGCCTGGGCTCCCCTGCGCAGCACGCCCATTCGCGGACGCCAGCGCTCCGCGCGCTTCGGGCCATTTTATTCTCTCGCACGCGGACCGTGATGTGCGATCCGTACGTGCGCGCGGGCCCCTCTCGCCGCCCAGTCAGCGAGCTGCTCGTCATGCCCGCGATGCCCTACCTCCGCCCATCGTCGATGCCCGGCAGCCCTGGAGGGCGCTGGCCCACCAGTTAGACGTCCAGCACCCGATGCTCCTGAGATCCGGGACGTGTCCAGGATGCGTCCAGGATGCGTCCAGGATGCGCCCAGGATGGATCCAATCCGTCCCGATCGAAGGCACAGCCAGGGTGCCAGGTTAGTAGGGCCCGGTTAGCGCCGCCGCCCCGCCGAATGATCGACAGCGAGGCGGCCCCCTTGCAGGCCCTGCAGCTGGAGACAGCTGGAGGCGGCAGTCGTCCTGGATCCCTGGGTACCTACCAGGCCACGTCCCGTCCATGGGGTCCGTGGTCCACTTGTACCCCCGACGCGGTTCGCGCGGCAGCGGGTACCTACGGCGTAGTGGCCTCCATGTGTCCTCCATGGATCCTCCATGGATCCTCCATGGATCCCCCATAGATAGTCCATGGATAGTCCATGGATGGCGCTCCCCTCGCGCAACGGGAATCGCCCGTTTCGGCCCCCTCGCTCGTCCAACGCACGTATTTTGCGCACTTGGCCTCTCCGCTTCGCTTTCCGTCCTGACCTCAATTCCAGGCATGACTCGCGTGCGGGATATCGATGCCTGCGTAAGCAGCGGGCGGACGGAGGCGTGAAGAGCAAAGACTGAACAAGACGGACTCGTACCATGTCGAGGGGTAGATCTAGCGACACGAGCCGAAAACCAAGCCATCCATGCCTCCAGCGCACAGACGCCACTGTTCCGAACTGAACCTAGACTCGAACTGAACCTGGACTCGAGCCGAACCTGGACTCGAACGTGGACCGTCACTGGTCTAAGACTCTAAGACACCCCACCACCCCCCCGCCCGGCCAGACCAGACCAGCAGACCACGAACGACGTCAGCTGATCCACAGAGCCCATCACGAGACTCTTTCGCGATGTCATCCGCGCGCCCGCGCCCGCGCCCGCCGGACGCTCCCGTCTTGATGGGAGCAGAGACCGAACATCAAAAAGAGCTGTCAGCCCGGCCCCGACGTGACGGAGAGGCGTGGAGACGCGTGGAGAGGCGTGGGCTGGCAGGACTCGCCTGGCTTTAGGTGCGCGTAGTTTGGTTGATGCGTGGACGGGCAGCCCAGCCAGCTCTGCACGCTCTGCCCGCTCTGCCAGCTCTGCGCGCTCTGCCCGCTCTGCCAGCTTTGCACGCTCTGCACGCTCTGCACGCCCGTCTGCCCAAGGCACCGTGAGCGGAACACGTGTACCTACCTACCGTGTAAAGAGTACGCCGCTCGTTTATCCGCTGGCCTGGACACTCCGCAGGCTGTCAGGCTGTCAGGGTGTCCAGTACCTATTTTGCTGGCATGGGGCAGCTGCCGCTACCACTGCTGCTGCCACTAGAACTACCGCTGCCACTGCCACTGAAACTGCCGCTGCCACTGAAGCTGCCACTGAAACTGCCGCTGCCACTGCCACTGAAACTACCGCTGCCACTGAAGCTGCCACTGAAACTGCCGCTGCCACTGCCACTGCCACTGCCACTGAAACTGCCACTGTCACTGTCACTGCCACTGAAACTGCCACTGTCACTGCAACTGCTAACTGCAGCATAGCCGCTGCCCTGTAGTGGGCCGCGCTGCCTTCACGAAGGAACCGCAGATCTACTCGCACCTTAGGCATCTCTCCTTGGAGGTAGGTAAGCGTCAAAGGGGCCGGTCACGTCTAGTAATGCGCATTGTATTGCTTTCTCTCCTGCTCCTCTGAGGCGAGACTAGTATCCCTCCTCCGTGGACCCGTGTACGTCGTGGCGGATGCCGATCATGGGCGGTCTTGCCAGTGCTAAAAAAACACGAAAATAGATATAGAAGGGCCGTGTATGGCCATCCTCCGCAGAGTAGGTACCGATAGAAGATGCCGGCAGGTGGTCCAGCAGGGCGCCGGTTTCCACGCGGTCTCTTGTCTCTTCGCCATCGAGGCTGCTAGCATCGAGGCTGCTCCCTGATAGTGCTCGCCCACGCGGCACTCCTCCCATCCGTAGATGAAGATCAAATACAGCTCCGTGGATGGAGGTAAAATATAGCGTCCGAAAGCGCGCAATCTCCTAAGCTCGGTTTTTCCTATCGATGGTCGACTCATCTAGCTGTCGGGATTGTCAGTGATCGCGACTTCGCTGGCGGGGGAGGGGCAGTGCGAAAATACTCACTTTTCGAGGGATAATGGTAATTGGGTCGGTAGTAGTAATAGCATGGGTCGGTAGCAGTAGTATGGGTCAATAGCTCTTCGGGTAAGAGTAAAGGTAAGAGTAGGGGTGAGGGTAGGGGTAAGAGTAGGGTGTTCCGTGGACGATCGATCGCGGGTCGGAGGGCTGCCAGACGCCTCGGCCGCCGCCTCGGCCGCCGCGACCACGCCGGCCACCGCGGCCGCCTCGGCCACCTCGACCACTGCTTCCATCGCTGCTTCGGTTGTCGTTTCTGTTGCCACCACCTCGGGTCTCCCCCCTGTTGCCGCCTCTGCTGTTGCCGCCTCTGTCACCGCCTCGGTTCCCGCCCCTGGTTGGCATGTTCTGGTGCATCTCGATGCGGTGGCCGACGTGGGGAAGTCGCCTGGCCACCTACGCCGGGTTGCCTCCGGCGGTAGTGGTGACGCCGGCGCCGGAGCCGGCGTCGCGAGCAGCGGCACCCCGGGCGGAGTTGTCCTCCGCGTTGGTGGCCACGTTCAGCTCGGAGAGGGGACCCGAGCTGACGCGCTCGGTCGGCTTCTTCTCCCAGCCCTTGGCTGGCACGTTTTCCTCGCCGTCGGGGATAGGGCCGCTGTTGTTGGTATCTTCGTCCCTCAAAGCTCCGTCACCGCTAGGATTAGAACAGAAATTGTTGTCCTCCGGGGCGTCGCCGCCGGCCGCGCTGCTGGAAGCGCCGGCCGACTCGTCGCCGAGCGGTTCGTTGTCGGCCTTGTTCTTGTTGGGACCCAGGATGGCCATTCCCGCTGTAGACAGTCCTTCTCGCTCCATCATGGCTACCAGACGTGCTGCTCGACCTTCCTTCTTTCGAGGGACAGGCGCTATCGGAGAAGCTGCGTTAGGGGGGGACGCGGAGAGAAGGGGGGAGAGAGGAGGAGGGAGAGGGAGGGAGGAGGGGGAGAGGGAGGGAGGAGGGGGAGAGGGAGGGGGGAGGAGGGAGAGGGAGGGAGGAAGAGGAAGAGGAAGAGGAAGAGGAAGAGGAGGAAGAGGAAGAGAGGAGAGAAGAGGAAGAAGAGGAAGAGAGGAGAGGAGAGGAAGAAGAGGAAGAGAGGAGAGGAAGAGAGGAGAAGGGAAGAAAGGAGAAGAGGGAGGACGTACCCCTGCCATTTTCTTGAACGTAGAACTGTCTCAGTAACGTCACGGCTTCGTCGCGTCCCCAGCCGCCAGACACCTCGTATCCGGGCTCGCAAGAACCGCCATCGCCGTAGGGGGCGTGGGGAACGGCGCCCTCGGGGATCGGAATGGTGGACGACTTCGAGCTGGGGTGCTGCTTCGCGTCGAGGCCCTGGTCGCCGGGACCGGAATTGTGGATGATGTACGTGTTCACCTGAGACGGCACCGGATGCTCCACGAAGAGGGGGAGACGCGAGAAGGGCGGGAGCAAGGTGCCGGGGTCCGAGTTCTTGTGCAGGCGGAGCACGCCGCCGGTGCCGCCGAACTTGTCGTTGACGGCGCCGAAATAGACCTTGCGGATGCCGTACTGGCGCAGCACGGAGGCACACATGATGCAGGGCTCGACGGTGACGTAGAGGTCGCACTCGCGCAGGACCGACTGGCGGACGCGAGGGGCCGGGTGCAGTTTCATGCCGTAGGGGTAGATGTGGCCGCCGCTGGGGTCGACGGCAGCCCACTCCTCGTCGGCGTACTCCCTGTCCGGCACTGCCGCGTCCTCCTCGTACTCGTACGACAGCAGCGCGTTGAGGGCCAGCAGCTCGGCGTGGCGGGTGCCGTTCCTGGTCTTGTTCGTCGCGTTCATGCCCTTGGCGATGACCCTACCCTTGTAGACAAACGCGCACCCGACGGGCGTCTCGTTTGTGCGAAGGGCCAAGCGAGCCTATCAGCACCGGGGGGGGGGGTTAGCGCACGCGGTCCTTTGCGCGAGGCGGGAAGTGCGAGGTGGGAAGTACGAGGCCGGAAGGGGAGAGAGAGAGAGCAAGCGAAGAGTTGGCGACGGTGGGGAGAAGGACTCACCATATCCAGCGCCTCGTTCATGAAGCCGCGGTGGCGCGCCCGCTCAATCTCGACAGAGGGATCCTCGGGGCCCTCGGCCGTGCCGGACGAGACCAGAGCAGCGGTCGCGCCCGTCCTAGTCGTGACCGTGGCCACAATAGTGCCTGCAGCCGTCGCAGTGATCGTGTCCCCAACAGCGGCCTGACCTTTACCGACGGTGGTGGCCGCCGCCGTGGTCGTCGTAGAGGCCGCATTCGCGCCCGCAGTCGCGACGCCGGTCTCGGCGATCTCGGTGGCAGTGTTCGCCGCGGTGGCGCCGGTGGAAGAAGTAGCGGTAGCCAGTGCGAGGGAACCCAAGGCGATGGAAGCCGAAGCAGTGGCGGTCTCCGAAGTAGTGGCAGTGCCCGAAGCAGCGGCAGTCTCCGAAGCAGTGACGGTCTCCGAAGTAGTGGCAGTGCCCGAAGCAGTGACGGTCTTTGAAGCAGTGACGGTCTCCGAAGCAGTGGCAGTGCCCGAAGCAGTGGCAGTGCCCGAAGCAGTGGCAGTGCCCAAAGCAGTGGCAGTTTTCGAAGTAGTGACGGTCTCCGAAGCAGTAGCCGTCTCCGAAGCAGCGGTGGCCCCCGTAGAATCCTTGGCAGCGCCCTCGGCAGCGCCCTCGGCGGCGGGCTTGTTCTTACGCTTGCGAGGGATCCAGTACACCTTGACCGGGGCCAGGCCCGCCGGGATACCGGGCACGGGAGGGTTGTGGGTGCCCGCGGGCCGGGCCTTCGCATTGACGATCGCTTCTTTGGCCGCATTGATGGCCGTGTCGCCGACCGCAGTCTCGCCGGCAGTCGTGTCGGCAGTCGTGTCGGCAGTCGCGCAGGCAGTCGCGCAGGTAGTCGCGCCGGCAGTCGCGTTCGCGTTCGCGTCGTAGAAGGCGTCGATGGCCTTGTCGATGGCCTCGTGGCAGGGCGCCCGGACCAGCGTCACCTTGTAATGAGTGCCCGACAGCGGATGGGCGGTCTGGCCACCGACCGCCTGGGGATCGGCCGCCTCGGGAGCGGTCGACGTCGGGAGAGCAGCCGCCTGCTTCTGCTGCTGGGCCTCGCCCGGCGCGGGCTGGGACCTGCTCGCCTGCTGGCCCTTCTGCGGCTGCTGCGCCTTGCGCTGGGGTTGCTGGCCCTTCTGCTGGGGCGGCCTCGCCGCGTCCTGGCCGTAGCCGTCGCCACTGCCACCGATGCTGCCGTGACTATTGACGCCGGCGGCGGGGGCGTTGCCACGACTGTTGATGCCGGTGCTGCCGCCGTTGCCGTTGCCGCCGTTGCCGTTGCCGCCGTTGCCGTTGCCGTTGCCACCGTTGCCGCTGGCGCCGGCGCTCATGCTGGTCGTGGTGGCCGGAGGGCTGGAGAGACGCGCCGGCGGAGCGACGGGCGCGAGGCCGCCGCTGAGCGACTGCGCGTACGTCTTGCGGCCCGACCGATGCGCGGCCATGGTGGTGCTCTCGTCGTCGGAGTCTTTCGCGTCGTCCGCGTCGTCGTCGTTCTTCAGATTCGCGGCCTCCCCGTTGCCATTCGCCGCGTGGACTCGTGCGGGAGACGAAGAGGCCGCCTGCGCTGTGGCCGCTGGCGATTGCTTCCTGTCGGGGGAGTCCAGGTTGGCGTTTCCACTCGCAGCCGGCCGTCGGGGGCTGCTGGCCGGCCCGTTAGCCAGCTGGTTGCGGCCTCGCTTGCTCTTTCCCTTAGCTGACGGCGCTGTGGTGGCCTTAGAATAAATGGAAGGCGTGATGGGGTCGGCCGGCGGCCGGGAAGGAGCATTGGTAGGTGGTGAGGCAGCTGCCGAATCGGCCATTGGAGTGGCTGGTGAGGCGGCTGGTGAGCCACGGGTCGAGGATGAGGAATCTGGTGAGTCACGGGTCGAGGATGAGGAGTCGGCCGAGGATGGGAAGAGGCGACGGAAGATGGCAGAGACAAAGGCGGAGATGGTGCCGAAGGCCTGGGCGAAAAGCGTGCCCAGGAGCTGGAGGAAGGCGACGGGCTGCCACCAGCCAGCTGCTGCCTGAGGTTGGGTGCCTGCCTGCTGCTGCTCTGCACCAGCTGCTGCTGTCTCTTTTCCGGAGCCGGTCTTGGGCGAGGCACCAGCAGAGGCCCGAACCTTAGGGCCAGCCTTGCGCCTGGCCATATCGTCTTCCATCTAAGTACTAGGCAGACAAATGGGGTATATCCAGCTTTCTCCCCTCTCCCCACCGCCACGAGCGATACGGGAGGGGATGGTATCTATAGATGGGGGGTTGGTGATGCTCTTGGAGCTGTTGCTGTGCTGTTGCTGGAGCTGTTGCTGTGCTGTTGCTGGAGCTGTTGCTGTGCTGTTGCTGGAGTTGTTTCTGGAGCTGTTGTTGGAGCTGTTGCTGTGCTGTTGCTAGAGCTGTTGCTGGAGCTGTTGTTGTGCTGTTGCTGCTGGAGCTGGAGCTGTTGCTGTGTTGTTGCTGCTGGAGTTGTTGCTGCTGGGGCTGTTGCTGTGCTGTTGCTGGAGCTGTTGCTGGAGCTGTTGTTGCTGGAGCTGGAGCTGTTGTTGCTGGAGCTGGAGCTGTTGCTGTGCTGTTGCTGCTGGAGCTATTGCTGGGGCTGTTGCTGTGCTGTTGCTGTGCTGTTGCTGGAGCTGTTTTTGGAGCTGTTGCTGGAGCTGCTGCTATGCTGTTGCTGCTGGAGCTATTGCTGGAGCTGTTGCTGTGCTGTTGCTGCTGGAGCTATTGCTGGGGCTGTTGCTGGGGCTGTTGCTGTGCTGTTGCTGGAGCTGTTGCTGGAGCTGTTGCTGGAGCTGTTGCTGTGCTATTGCTATGCTATTGCTGGTGCTGTTGCTGTGCTGTTGCTGGAGATGCTCCCGGAGCTGCTTCTGGTGCTGTTGCTCGTGCTGTTGCTCATGCTGCTTCCGTTCCTGATGCTGCCGTGGATGGTGAGCCCAGTACGAAAGGGGAAACAGTAAGGTTGGGGTCAAGAATAGCAACAGCAGAGGGTGTGAGGGAAAGGGGCGTGGGGAAAGGCTCGACCAGAAATGGCTGGATGAAGGAGGGACAAACAAGTGCTGGTGGAACAATGCTGAACAGACAATGCTGGACAGACAATGCTGGACAGACAGTGCTGGACAGACAATGCTGGACGAACAAGGGCTTGCTATTTGAGGTGGAGGAGGTGGAGGAGTAGGGCATGTAGGTAGGTAGGCAAGTAGGAGCAGGCAAGAGGGAGGGGTCTGGAGGTGGCGCTGTCCGAAGACTCGAAGGTTCTCTGATCTAGTGGCACGCAAAAGGGCTACCCTAGTAGGTAAGCAGATGCGAGTGTTGGACGAGAGAGTGTTGGACGAGAGAGTGTTGGACAAGAGTGTTGGACAAGAGTGTTGGACAAGGGTGTTGGACAAGGGTGTTGGACAAGGGTGTTGGATAAGAGTGTTGGATAAGAGTGTTGGATAAGAGTGTTGGACGAGTGTTGGACGAGTGTTGGACAAGAGTGTTGGATGAGAGTGTGGAATGAGTGTTGGACAAGAGTGTTGGACAAGAGTGTTGGACAAGAGTGCTGGACGAAAGTGCTGGACGAGAGCGTTAGATGAGAGTGTTGGACGAGAGCGTTGGGTGAGAGTGTTGGACAAGACGGAGCTTTGAGGTGCATAGGTAGCCAAGGAGGACAGGAGGACTGCCGGGGTCGCCCCCTTCCCCCTTCCCCCTTTCTCCAGATGACGCTTACTCACCTCAGAACTCACAAAGGACACCCGACCAGAGGGGAGGCGCCCTCACTGCTCTCGCCTCCAGTCTTCTGTCGCTAATCGTCTATTGTCGAATTGCCGTGGAGCGTTGAGCGCACCAGCAGCGGCCTCGGATGGGTAGGAGAGCCAAATGTTGAAGATCCTGGGTGTCCGGTACTGGTCTAGTGGAAATTTTTTCACTCTGGACAACCTTTGTGGAGGATAACTAGGTAGGTATGGGAATGTCTTGCTCGTCCAAAGATGAAAATGCGCCCACAAAATGCGCCACAAAATTCGCCAGCAAAATGCGCCACAAAATGCGCCAGCAAAATGCACCAGCAAAATTCACCAGCAAAAACGCGCCAGTAAAACGCGCCAGCAGAACGCGCCAGCAGAACGCGCCAGCAAAATACGCACCCAGAAGACGCGATGAAAAGGGAAGCCTAATCCATACAAAGGAAAAATGAGGACAGATGGGAAGGAAAGGATAGATACACGCGTGCTTGGAAGACAAAGAACAAACGGCAGCCCGGGCTGTCGCTGTTCTCTTGCTGCTCCCTCTTTGTAGAAAGGGTAGAAAGGAGGACAGAAAGGAAGAAGCCAATAGAAGGTCTGCCCGCAGCGCCTGGGGGCCTGAAGGCAGTCACTCCAGCTCAATTCGTTCTTTTTACTGGCTGTCTGCAGTGGCTCTGCAGTGGCTCTAGCGGTGAAGCTGGGGCAATGGGTTGATGTAATATGAGGCCAACAAAATCCTGTCGAGGCCCGCGGCAGCTGATGTAAGCGTCATGCACAAGCGGTTGCATACAGGTTCCCGATAGTTGCATTTTACCAAGCCTCAGCTCCCACCGTCGGGTTTGCCTCGATACATGCATACATGGCGATGCCTCCCAGCATGTCTCCCAGCATGTCTCCCAGCATGTCTCCCAGCATGTCTCCCAGAATGGCTCCTAGCATGTCTCCCAGCATATCCCCCAGCATGTCCCCCAGCATGTCCCCCAAAGAAGCTGCAGCTTAAGAAGCTGCATTTCCAAGCTGCAGCTTAAGCTGCAGTCTCCCGAGTCACGTCCGGTGTTCTTGGGCCTCTGACCCTCATTTATAAGTTTAGACGGCTGCGAGGCCAGTCTGTCCTTGCATTGTCTACGTCTGCACCATCTACGGAGTACCTATCAAAGAATCTAGAATCTAGAATGGACAAGATGACCCAGCAAACCTGCCCATGCAGGCTGGCGCAAATCAGCAGACCGAGCAAGAAGTAGTAGACCGAGCCTTGCACCCAAGCTCGTCCCCTCCTAGTGACTGTTACACTCCAATGGCCCCCCTCGCCTCCTCTCTGGGAGAGGCCAGCCAGTATGGTACAACAAGAAAAGAGGACGAGGATCGCTCCTCGCCTGAGAATGCGGTAGAAAAGGGTATCAAACATATGCCTGAGCTCTCCGCTCGTCCCATGTCCAGATCTCTGTCCTCTGGTGACGTGCCCAGAAAAGTAAAACGCTTAAGCCCGCAGAAGGAGGCTCAAGCCAGCACGGAACATTACAACGAGAGGAGATCCAGTTGCCGAGGGGCCGGCCGATGGGCTAGTAGAGGGGATAGCCACGAGCGGACGGGGAGAACGGCAAGAGAACTCCGAGCAGCTCGGCTTCGCCCGCACCAAGCCTTGGACTCGGTGCCGTCCGCGGCTGATGCGGGTGGCGTGGCCAGGAGATGGCATACCATCGCGGCTAGGGGCGAGGAGAGGAGGCATAGCACCACGGGGAGCAGGCGAGAGACGAGGCCGCATCCGACGAGGACGGCGAGGACGGCGAGGAGCGGGCCGCTGGAGGCGGCGGCGTCCCGGGTGCCGTGCACGAGTTGTCGGGCCGACAAGTCGCGGAGGAGTGTGGAGCTGGCTCCGGGTTGGCGGCGGATGCCCAACGGCACGCCCGAGGGCACGCCCGAGGGCACGCCCGAGGGTACGCCCGAGGGTACGCCCGAGGGTACGCCCAGCGGCACGCTCAGCGGCACGTTCAGCGGCACGCTCAGCGGCACGCTCAGCGGCACGTCCGACGATACAGCTGACGGCACGGCTGACGATGCGGAGCGAGGCGCGGAGGTCTCCCGAGATGGAGTGCGACGCAATTGCAGCGGCGAAGACGAAGGGGACCGAGCATCGAGCTGTTGCCGGTCTTGGATCGTGGTGAGGCCCTCCCTGTCGGTGGTGCCGGCGGTAGTCGTGGCCATGGTCGTGGTCGTGGCCATGGTCGTGGTCGTGGCCGTGGTCGTGGCCGTGGTCGTGGCCGTGGTCGATGGCGCTCTCTCCCCTTGCCCCCCATGTGGGAGGGGCCGGTGCTGGTGGCGCTGTCTCGGCATCGATTGCGCGTGGGAGGGCGACGCCCCCATCTCGGCTCGAGTTGCATCCGACGAGGGTCCGTCGGCTGCTGTCGGGGTTGTGGCAATCTGACAAAGTGTTAATATCCTGCTGCTGGCCGTCCCGGCGAGGACAAAGCACGGAGAGGCGTGAAGAACCTACCCTTGATTCGATGCTCGTATCTCTCTTCCGAGTGTCTCCGCTACTATCTTGACTGTGGCCGTGCGGCTGCTGCCTGCCCATCTGCGATGATCCGGGGGCGATCCCATCGGCAGTCGTAGTCGTAGCGGCAGCAATGGTGGGGGAGCCGAGGAGGGACGACGGCACCACAGGAATGCTCCCCCCGGCGCGCCTCAGCCTGTCGCTGGATGATTTTTGTCGTTGCAGACCGGGAATGCCCGGCCAGGCGTTGAGGCGGTCGACGGCCTCGACGTGGTCGTGCTGGGGATGGTCGTGCATGCTACGCTGGTCGTGCATGTCACGCTGGTCGTGCATGCCACGCTGGTCGTGCTGGGAGTGCCGGTCGTGCATGTCATGCTGGTCGTGCATGTCGTGCATGCCACGCTGGACGAGCTGGTCGGACTGGTCTCCAGCGTCCAGGCCGTGGAGGAAGCCGGTGTCCCCAAGACCCGGGGAGCCGGTGGGGCGCTGCTGCAGGACGCGAGGGCCGGGAGAGGCGGCCACGGCGGGCTCACCGCCCACGCCCTCAGCGAAGAGGGATGAGAGCTGGCGACGATGAGGCGGGAGGACGGGGCCTGCGACGTTCGCCGAGGCGTCCGCGTTGTCGCTCGCAGCCGGGACACCGCCGGGCAGGCGCTGAGGGCGGCTGCGGGCGGAGCCGTCGGCAGCTACGCCGAGATCGGGGGTCTTGCGCGGCTCCTGGAGCGGCAGATCCTCGCTCAAGAGGCTGGAGGTGGGCGAGAAGAGGTTGAAGTCGACGTAGTTCGTCCCCTGGTACTGGGCGGAGATGCCGTCCAGAAGCTCGGGGGACAGGACGCCGCAGGCGCCATCGGCGGACGACCCCGGCGGCGCGGGCGTGAAGGGTGCGGAAGGCGAGGTGGACGATCCCGAGCTCGGAGAGGAGAAGAAAGACTGCGGGTCGCGGAAGAAGTCGTACTCGTACTCGACCGGCATGGGCTCCTCGTCGAACTGCACAAACTGCCACATGTCGCTGCCGGGCGGGTCGGCGGCGAACGGGTCGGCGGCAAACGGGTCGGCGGCGAACGGGTCGGCGGCGAACAGATCGAAAGGCGCTCCGGCCGGGTGCAGAGAAGCGGCGGCGACGGAGTGGTGGGGCCCCGCGGCCGTCGCGACGGGTGCGGAGGGCGTCGCCCCCGCCGATGCTGCCGTCGGAGGCGCCGATGCTGCGGCGGCGGCCACCGGGGAGGCGGAGGCGGAGGCGGAAGCAGACCGAGGCTCGGACGCGGCCTTCTTGGCCTTCTTGGCCGGCTTCGAGGCGGGCGGCGACTGGGCCTGCGAGACGGTGCGCTTCTTGTGGCTGGGGTCGCAGCGGACCTTCTTCCGGCGGCAGGAGTCGCAGGCCTTGATGATGCGCATCAGGTGGGCGTGGTCGCGCTGCTCCTTGGTCTTGCAGCCCCGGGAGGCCGAGTTGGTGATGTCGCGGCCGTCCCTGGTGAGGATCTTCATGCCGGGGAGGTGGGAGAAGTCGTCCAGCGCCGGACGGGGGGGGGCGTACGAGGAGCCGGCGCCCTGCTTCCGCTCGGCGGCGGCGGCCGGGACGACAGGGGCCCAGGCAGGCGGGACCGAGGCGAAAGCGGAGGAGCCGGAAGAGAAGGAGCTGGACGAGAAGGAGCCGGAAGAGAAGGAGCCGGAAGAGAAGGAGCCGGAGGCGGGGATGCGGGCGGAGGGCTGGGTCCAGACGCCCTCGGCAGGGGCGACGGGGGAGACGTTGAAACTCGAGCCGTAGCCCGAGTCGTACACGGCGGCGGAGTCGGCCGGAGAACGGGAGGCAGCAGGAACGGAAGCGGGAGCAGAAGCGGAAGCAGAAGCGGAAGCAGAAGCGGAAGCAGAAGCGGAAGCAGAAGCGGAAGCGGAAGCGGAAGCAGAAGCAGAAGCAGAAGTGGGAGCGGGAGCGGGAGCGAGAGCGGCGGCGTCGTAGACGGCGTAGAACTTGAAGGTGGTGCCGGTGCGACGGGCATACTCGTAGAAGTCCATGCACACGGTAGCGCGCTTGTCCTTCAGGGAGGCAGGGCCCGGGAGGAAGGCGTCGAGCAGGCGGTCGAGCTCGGCGGTGCCGAGGGCGGGGAGGAACTGCACGGGGGCGCCGAGGGCGGGCTGGAAGATGGAGAAGCCCTGGAGGCAGGTGGCGGCGTCGTTCTGGGCCATGCCGGCTGCTTGCTGGAGGCACCCGGCGCGTGCTGAGGAATGCGTGTCTGCCTCTGAGAAGGGGCCGGTCTCGGGGGGGTCCCAGCCGGCCGACGACGGCGTCTTCGCTTCCCACGGGGAGGAGACGGCAGCAGTGGCGGGAGCGGGCTTGCCGGCCGCAGTGATGGCAATCGGCGACAGTTCGAGGCACAAGTAGGGAGCAGCGAGGTAATAGGCAAGAGCAGCAAGGTAGTAGGTAAGAGCAGCAAGGTAGTAGGTAAGAGCAGCAAGGTAGTAGGTAGAAGTAGCGAGGTAATAGGTAGGAACAGTAAGGTAGTAGGTAGGAACAGCGAGGTAGCAGGTAGGAACAGTAAGGTAGTAGGTACGTAGTAGGTACGGAACAGTGAGAGGCACCGAACAGCGAGGCGAGGCACGGAACAGTGAGGCCAGGCACGGAACAGTAAGGCGAGGCACCGAACAGCAAGGCCAGGCACCGAACAGCAAGGCGAGGCACCGGACAGTGAGGCCAGGCACCGAACAGCAAGGCGAGGCACCGAACAGCAAGGCGATAGGCACGGAACAGTGCCCGACGGCTGCCCCGGGGCGTAGATGGCCCAGAACCGGTGGCACGCAGCCGGAGGCGATCGAGGGACGAAGGCGAGGGGAGGGGAGGCCGAGGCCAGACGAGAGCTGACAGGCCGGACGAACGCTGCTCACCCCGAGACGACGGCGTGCTGTCGACGACCGAACAAGGTGACTTCGGGGAGGAGGAAGAGGAAGGAGGACGAGAGGGAGGACGAGAAGAGGAACACCCGGGGACGGCCTCGGGGGGGAGTCAGGGCCGCTATTTCAGTCGCCGCGGCCAGCACCAACAGGTTCGTCCCTCCGCCGTCCCAGCGGCCCTCGCGCGGCCCTCGCACAAGGCGCAGCGCCACTTTTTCTGGTCCGTCGGCGAGCCGAAAAGGGAATAGCCCCATCCGCCGCCGCAGCCAATGGCGGCACTGCGGGGTGCGCGGTGGACCGCCTGCGCGGCCTCTGATTGGCCGGGAGCGAGTCCGTCCGCAGCCCGCAGCACCGTCTTTTCGGCGTGGGAATCAGCGCACGCCGCCGCAGTTCAGGGCCTGGCGCCCGCTATAATCCGCTGTAATCTGGCGGGGCCTGGGCGGGAGGCCAACGCCGGGAGGCACCTGCTGCGGTTTGAGTCACCCGCAGGCGAGGCGAAGCGCGGCCCTGATTGGCCAATTGCCCCGTCTGCCGATTATGCCATTTCGCGTCCAGCAGCAATGAGTCAAACCAGCTGCAGCCGCGGAGACGCTAGTCGCATGCGGTTGTACTGCTACCTCGGCGACCTCAGCGACTCTGCGACTCAGCGACTCAGCGACTCAGCGACCTCAGCGACCTCAGTGACTCTGCGACTCTGCGACCTCAGCGACTCTACGACTCAGCGACCTCAGCGACCTCAGTGACTCTGCGACTCTGCGACCTCAGCGACTCTACGACTCTACGACCTCAGCGACCCCAGCGACCTCTGCGCTCCCGCATGCCATCCGAGACGACGGCGCAGGTGCCACGTACCGCCTGCGCGCAGGTACCTCATACCGCGCGCAGCTCCCTGCTCGTTTTGTCCCCCAGGCGGGTCCTTCAGCGGGTCCTTCAGGCGGGTCCCGCTTCGGCCGAGACCCCGGCAGCCGTTCGGCCCAGCGTCAGCGATGCCAGCCAGCGACGTGGAGAGCGACTCGAAGAGCTGGGTGTCGGTGCCGAGGGCGCACGTACTACGTAGATACGAGTGCGTAGCTGCGTGCGTGCGTGCGTGCGTGCGTGCGTGGGCGCTGCTGAGCTGAGCTACAGCTCTGGCGTGGGCGCTGCTGAGCTACAGCTCCGGCGTGGGCGCTGCTGAACTACAGCTCCGGCGTGCTGCGCGGAGTCATGGACTCGGGATACCTCGAGGATGCGGGCATGCTGTTACGGGCCGAGACGCTGCGAGGCTGTAGACTGCCACACGGACATCGGCTCCGTGGGCATCGGCATCGGCTCCGTGGGCATCGGCATCGGCTCCGTGGGCATCGTCGAGCCGGTAGCCCTCCTTCCCTCTCGGGTGTGCCCGATTGTTGCTCGTGGACAAGGGTGAGGCCGGCCCAGCTCCAGGACTACTCGAAGGCATTCACAATATCAAGTAGCCATGCCGGCAAGATGGAGTCACTGCGCGTGCCCAGGCAGGTAGGTGCCTTACTCGTCTCGAGCTCTTCCGATTCTTGGATAGTCATATATAAGTATGTAGGTCTGTAGGTACAGCCGTATGAGCCCCGGCGGCGGTGATAGCGATTACGTGCCATGAAACGTCGAGCGCCGTCGAGCGCTGTCGAGAATATCCCGTCTCCTTCCTGCTCTTGTCTTCTCCTCTCTCTTCTCGTCTTCGTCTTCTCCTATCCTCGTCCTCTTCTCGTCTTCGTCTTCTCCTATCCTCGTCCTCTTCTCGTCTTCGTCTTCTCCTCTTCTCCTCTTCTCGTCTTCGTCTTCTCCTCTTCTCTTCTCGTCTTCCCCTCTTCTCTTCTCGTCTTCCCCTCTTCTCTTCTCGTCTCCTCCTCTTCTCTTCTCGTCTTCTCCTCTTCTTACGCTCCCTAGACCGGCCGACAATAGTTGGCGGGGAAGTTGCCCTTGGTGCCGTTGATCTCGCCCACCCACCAGTCGTCCTCCTTGGGGGTCCGCTGCACGATGCGGATCCTGTCGTCCTTGCGGAAGGACAGGTCGCCCTGGCCCTCCCCCGCGAAGTCGTACTGCGCGACCACGTACTCGACCGGCTGGCCGCTGGCCGCCCGCTTGGGCGGCGGCGGCGGCGGAGGCTTCTTCTTGGCGGCGACGGCGACGACGTTGGCGCCGCCCGCACCCGCTCCCGCGCCTGCGCCCGCGCC
>JAKLNC010000413.1:6027-23231 GCA_022813145.1 Barbatosphaeria neglecta
CCCCGCCTCCCCCCACCCTCCGCGGCGGCTACACGCCCCGGCCCCCCCCCCGCCCCCCCCCCCCCCCCCCGCGCGGCCCCCCCCCCCCCCCCCGCGGCCGCCCCCCCCCCCCCCCCCCCCCGCCGACGGCGCCCCCGTAGCAGGTCCAGCCTGCCCGGTTCTGCCCCGTCTGGACCCCTGGTAGAGCTCTCCAGCGACCTCCACGGCCTCCACGGCCTCCACGGCCTCCCAGCCATGGCCTCTACGGATCGCCGTACGGCCTCCTTCTCTCCATCTCCACTTCCTGTAGGCTAAGTGGAGCGGCATGCCTCCTGTACTGACTTAGCTTATTTTACATGCAGGCCTGGCGCATGCCCCCGTGCCCCCCAATGGGCCGCAATGGGCCGGGCATTGAAGTGCCAAGCCCACTGCCGGCAGGGGGGTCGGTGGGAGGAGAGGGGGGTCTAGAGCATGGCCAGATATCTGCATGCTTAGTCGCCTGGGATATCACCTCTCTCCCGTCGACAGTTGCAATTCAGCGCTGCCGTTGCAATATGGACCGAGTGTGCGAGAGGGGAGGTCTGGCTGCGTCTCGGCGGATGCCTGCCTGGGCTGGAGGACCAGACGACTCCGGCACTCCGCTTATCGGGCCATCCAGTCATAGTCATGAACGCCTCCGCGGCGACTTGCTGTAAGCTCCTTCGTCCCCGATCCCACCCTCCTCCAGTCCTGCCCGGCACTCGCCTCCAGCAGTCGTCGTCGGGCGACCCACCGCCGTGGCCAACCGCGCGCGCGCTGGGAGCTCAGCCACACCTTCTCACCCGCCGCGGCCAACGGTCTGAAAAAGCTTTTCGTTGGTTGAGCCTCCTCTACTACCACGGCCGCGAAGGGCTACCTATCAGAGCGTCTCGGCGGGCTCGATCGCGATCGAAGAGCTAGCTGACCCGGCGCAGCAGGCCAAAAAAAAAAAATAGAAAATTAAAAATTTCGCGGAGTGCCTGAGTGGGCTTCCCGGCGATGAGCCGTGGCGCTTCCGTAACGTACGTTGCAGTCTTCTCCAGATTACAATATCCGCCCGCATACACCGAGGCGCAATGTGACGGTCGGGTTAGTCAGGCGGGTTTTTCCAATGCTCTTGTATGCTCTGCCGGCCTTGCAGCTCCTCGGCCTCTTCGTAGTATTCCACTGACAAACGAAAATTCGACCATCGAGACGTGGGCCGCGATCCCGAAAGAAAATTCCCACGGATGTCGCGGACCTCCCCGGTGGCCCGAGAGGAGAGAGAGAGCAGAAGACCCCTCTTGACGACCGCACAGTTACTTTCTTTTTTACGCACACATCCGGAGGGTAAATACGAACGGCCGTCCGGCACCTCACCAGGGGAAGGGAGGGGGGGGGGGGGGGGGTTGCATGCATACACGGCCTCTAAGCTTCTCGGTGCATCAAGAGCGGCCCTTGTGGCCCTCGCCCCCTCGGCTTCACCACCCGTCCGTCTGTACCAATCGCTCAGCCTATATGCTCGCCTCTACTTACCTCGTCCTCTGATGTTCTGATCCGGTACAGCAGGCTCTTCTGCCCCGAGATTACATACACACCATCAACGATAAGAGGCTCACGGCTCGCTATCGTCTCCGTCGATATGGTTATTGTTCCTCGTGCGATGCCGGAGGCAGACCAGAGGGCCTGCACTATCGCCCTGTCGGCGGATGGTGCAGTCTCAGGACAGCAGCACAACATCGGTCCAGAACGCCACTCACGCGCTCGGAAAACCTAAAAATTCAGAGTCTCGGGCCTACCGGGCGCACTAACAGAGCTTTTAGCACAGTCCTCTTTCAGCTCCGTACCCACTGGGCCACCCTCGGTCTTCTAGCCTCTTCCCGACTGAACACGTCCTCCAATGCGCGGCTTTTTCTGCTGCTCTATCCCTGCATGAGCACAAGGCATATCCCCACCCAACAACTGTGCTGAGCACATACTGAGGAGCACGTATCTGTACGGATTACTGAGTAACGAAAGGCGAGATAGTTCGTCAACAATCGTCTCCATACCCCAGCCCGCCTCAGTACTGAGTCAGGACTTGTAGTGCCGTGGGTACCTATAACAGAACTCCGTATGAACTCCGTGGGTCGCGGCCTCTCGATAAACCTCTCGGTTCCCTCTGATCAGCTCCGGGAATGCGTCCATCACCACGCTTGCCGGGATGTCCGCTGCAGATCTTTCGGAGGTATTAGCTGTCGTGCTGACCGTCAACGGTTTTCTCCTGTTAGGTTCTCTTAAGTCCAGCCTCCGGGATTGGCAACACGACAGTTCCTTGCCACAAACGGCGTAGTCCCGGGGAGCTAGTGCGAGTTCTCGAGGCGGCGAGTGATCCATGACCGTCCAGTGGGGCTGAGGGGCCACGGAGGGGTGATTCGAAGCCCATTGGAGGGCCATGGGAGCTGGAAGGAGGAGGAGATAGCGAGCGCCCAACGGCGAGGAACGGCTCAGCAATGGGCCTCAATCAGTGCTGACGGCATGAGGTGAGTTTCACAACCTCTTGCTGGCCCGCCATTTGTCTATCCATCCGCATTGCGCATGTAACCCTCTGTCCGCAAGCGACAACTGCCCGTGTGCCCATTCTCCAACTCCAGCACGCCAGTAGGAAGAGCGCAAGGCGCGAGACTTGGACGGGCCGGTATTCGATGATGACCGATAAATGGGCCCCCCTAGCAAGTTCGCCAGCCCAGGTTATGCCTGTCTGGGCAACTATCCACCCTGTTTACGTTTACCGCACCCGGCCCAACGCCCACATCCCTCCACAGATCTGCCATTCTTTCAGTTCAATCTTAGCCCGTCGCGCACGCACGTTGCTCTGTCGAGGCGTATTAATGGCAGGGGCGCTCGCCCATGGCCAGCTGTCTACTCGTCATCGCCTCCTGTCCTCCCCTCAAAGCGATCTCTCCCCCCTCTCTCTCCTCATCGGTCGGCCTTTTTCCGATCTCCTCCAATTTTGACGATCGCCAACTTCGTCCCAGCAGTGACTAAACGACATGGGGGCGACCGCGGGTATGTACTTCGTGCACGGCCGGGCTGCCGAATGGGCGCTCGAAGGCTTTCCGCATGGCCACGGTAAGGGGGGGGGGGGGAGACCCGCTCCCGCCGCTCCCTGCGCGACAGCGCTCTAGCGCGATGGGATACGCGGAACCCCGGCTCATGTCACTTCTCACATCCATCCAGTCCTTTTTATCACCCCCATAGCGGCCTAGTCTCTGCGATCTCTCGGTCAACAGATTTGGACATTGTCCTTCCTCCACCGCACAGGGCAACTGGTATCGTGACCACTTGCCTCCCTCGCCGCTGTCGGGCTGTTGTACGATTCACACTGCGATCCGTGCTTCTGAAGGCGGATGGCCCAGGCCTTCCCCCCCGAGCGCTTCTGATCCTTGCTGCGGGTATCTGCGTCGTACTCGGGTGCGGTGTGTATCACTACATCTATGCGACTATTTCTCCGGGCGGATTTGTTTGTACGGATTACTCCCTACCCCGTACTCGTGGAGTCCCAGGACTGGCCCCGTCGGACCTAGCCCTACTGCTCCGGCTCCTCTTGCTGCTCCTGCTGCTCCTGCTGCTCCTGCTCCTGCTGCTGCTGCTGCTGCTGCTGCTGCTGCTGCTGCTGCTGCCACTGAATTTGGTAACCGGCTCCTATCTTGCAAGGTCATCATTTCTGCGGTAGATCGGGAGGCGGATATAAGCGATCTCTTGCAGAGATCGCTTTCGTAAAAGATTGGCTCGACGTTCCGAAGAGGGGCTAGGCTCTAAATGTGAGAGCCTTCGCAGCGTCGGCAATGACGGCCTCGTTCTGTTGGGATGCGCGTTTCGCGGCGAAATAAAGAGCCTGCTCATACGAAGTAAGTGGCGTCCATTTTCCTGAGTTTGTCACCGAGGTGAGGAGAGCGGTCAGTGCCCAACCGCCCGGGGTGGGCTCGGTGACTTGACTCGCTCGCACCGAGTGGGGCCCAGTGGTTCCCTCGAAGGGGGGGCTTAAATGCGCCACTTTAGCAGCGCCCCATCCGCTAGGGAAGAACGGAACAGCCTTTTCAGCCACAGTCCCCGCCGATTGGGCCGCATTGCTCCAGCCTCGTTCGTTAGTGGGGTCGCGACTCCAAAAATTCTTGCACGCAAAACAGAGCTCTGCTCAAAAATTTGCGCTTGCTCCATTGAGGCGCAAGCGGTCGGTCTGAAGGCAAGGCCAGCTCGTCGACGAGGGGAAAAACAATGGCCGGAGCCGGCAGCACGACATCGTCCCTGACCTCCACGTCCCACACCCTGACCAACGCGCCCGGTATGTCATCGCTGCTGCCCGCGGCGGGCAGTGCAGCGCCGCCGACGATGCTCGCCCTTCTCGACTTCCTCAAGCCCACCAACCGCCATGCGTTCCTGCAGCCGTCCCCTTCCATCCCGGCGGCGGCATTGCAATTCGCCAAGGAGACTCTGGACTCGTTCGCCGGCCAGGTCAGCGACGAGCAGCAGCTGCAGCTCGTAGAGGCCAAGAAGAAGCGCAAGCGTGGCGCGGACGAGGACGGGCCCATCTCGCGAGCCGAGGTACTCAAGATCCGGAAGCTGCATGTGGACGGGTTCGAGACCGGCCAGGTCTGGCAGCAGGCCAAGAGGATCATCTTGAGCGCGCTCTCGCAGTCCCAGGATGCGCTAAGGGAGCTGGAGGTGCAGCATGATCTCGGTGGAAGTACTGCCGGGGCTCGGGACGGCGTCAGAGTCCTCGAGTTCGGGGAGGATGGCTTCGAAGTCGGCGACTCCGATGGCGAGGACCGCCTCGGAAGCTCGGGCGACGAGGAAGAGGGCCTCACGGGCGATGAAGAAGATGGAGAAGGCGACGGGCCGGAGGACGAAGACGATGTCGAAGAGGAAGAAGATGACGACAAAGACAGCGACAACGAGGAAGAGGGAGAGGGAGAGGGAGAGGGAGAGGGAGAGAATGGTGACTATGACGAATCCGGATTCAACCGTCCCTCGGACGTCTACGTCGAAGACCCTGAAGGGCTGAACGACGGCTTCTTTTCCATTGACGAGTTCAACAAACAGTCGCAATGGTTTGAAGACCAGGATGCCAGAGCCGACCCGAATACGGACCGTGTCGATGAAGAAGAGGAGGAGGTCGACTGGCACGCCGACCCGCTATCGGCGCAGCCTGTCCGGCGGAGAAATCGCTCTGTAGATGAGCTTTCCGAGGACGAGGATGAGGAGGAGCTAGGCGAGGAAGACGAAGATGAGGAGGACGAAGAGGACGAGGGACCCCTCTTCGGCGACGGTCCTGGTGCGCTGGATGGGGAGTCAGACGGCGAGATGGACGAGGACTTCGGGGGCGACGATCTGGGCCTGGACCTCACCGCCAATGATATCTTCTACAAGGATTTCTTCGCACCCCCGCCGAAGAAGGTCGAGAAAGGGCAGATACCCGCCAGAACTGTCCGACTTCAGCCGGCCAGGCCCACCGATGCCGATGTTAAGCGGTCTATGGCGGATGTCCGGCGCGACCTATTCGACGATGTCTCCGATGCGGAGGGTTCCGACAACGCCCTGTCCGATGTCTCTGCCGGCGACCCCAGATCGCGCCGGTCGGTGCACGAGCGCCGGCAGGCCAAGCTGCTAGCCGAGATCCGGAAGCTGGAAGCAGAGGCCGTCAGAGCAAAGCAGTGGATGCTGTCGGGCGAGGTGTCGGCGGGCGCGCGCCCCATGAACTCCCTGCTGGAAGAAGACCTCGACTTCGAGCACATCGGCAAGCCTGTCCCCGTCATCACGCAGGAGGTCAGCGAGGACATCGAGGCGATGGTCAAGCGCCGCATCCTCGACCAGCAGTTCGACGAGGTCATCCGGCGGAACCCGCTGGCCATGGGAGACGCCGCCAACTCGCGGCGCGGCCTCGTCGAGCTCGACGACCAGAAGGGGCAGAAGAGCCTAGCGGAGATCTACGAGGAGGAGCACGTCAAGCACGCGAACCCGGACACGTACGTGAGCATGTCGGACGAGAAGCTGCGCAAGGAAGAAAAAGAAGTGGAGCAGATGTGGAAGGACGTGAGCGCCACGCTCGACGCCCTCAGCAGCTGGCACTACAAGCCCAAGCCGGCGGTGCCGACCCTCACCGTCGTGGCGGACGTCGCCACCGTGGCCATGGAGGACGCCCAGCCGGCGACGGCACAGGGCGTCCGCGGCGGCGAGAGCATGATCGCGCCGCAGGAGGTGTACAAGGCCGGCGCGGACACGGCCGAGAAGGGCGAGGTGGTGGCCAAGAGCGGCCTGCCCGTGGCGCGGCAGGAGATGACCCGCGAGGACAAGCTGCGGCGGCGCCGGCGGCAGAAGGAGAGGATTCGGAAGAGCGGCGGCGACAACGCGACCGGCGCCGGCGGCAACAAGCCGCTCGGCAGGCGCGCGCAGGAGAAGCAGGACACGCTGGCCCAGCTCAAGAAGGGCGGCGTCAAGGTCATCAACCGGAAGGGCGAGGTGCTGGATATGGAGGGCAACAAGCCCAAGGCAGCCAAGGTCATGTCCAGCGGCAGCTTCAAGCTATAGGTACAGGCACTTGGGTCTGCTGTCCGTCCAACCGCCCTTCAATTTTCGGGTTCTCTCTTAACGTAAAAATTAGTTTGCTTTAGATCTGCTCTCTATCTGCCCTCGTGACTTTCATTGTTCATTGCCATTGCCAACTGGACGTACCTACCTACAAGAAGGCAGGCGGCAGCTGGCGTCTAAGTTTTCTTCTTTGCCTTTCTTCTTCTACCATGGGAGCTTCCCACCGCTTGTGCCTCGGGAATCGCTCCGCATCATTTGTAGATCGAGCAGCACACAGTATGTCATCCAGATGGGATGGCTAAAGGAGGCAAGTTTCATTGCTATGATGCTTGCCCACAATGCCACGCGTAAAATAGCCATCTATGTATCTATCTCCCATGATAAATCTCATCACTCGTCCCTGCCTCTTTTCCCTATCCCACTAGCCCGTATCATAGTGCCGAGACTAATTTCGCAATTAGCTTCGAAGCTTTTGAACCCCGTGACCGGCCAATTAAAAATAAGTAAAAAAAAAAAAAAAAAAAAAAAAAAAAGAGATCCGGAACGAACGCCGTTCTGATATATACATAGGCGAGCGACTCCCGCAGGTGGGCACGCAGGCACGCGGGTACGCAAAGATAGAGAGAGAAGAAAACAGCAGGCATGCCCGTGTATATGTGCTCCCGCACTTCAGTTGTCCAGCCAGTCGAGGAACTCGGGGGTGAAGTAGCTGATGACGATGGTGGCGCCGGCGCGGAGGATGGACTCGGTGGACTCGAAGGCCATGGCGCGGAGGTCGAAGACGCCGGCCTTGGCGGCGGCGTGGATCATGGCGAACTCGCCGGAGACCTGGTAGGCGGCGACGGGCAGGTCGCGGCCGATCTCCTTGGCGTCGGAGATGATGTCGAGGTACTGGGAGGCGGGCTTGACCATGATGACGTCGGCGCCCTCGTTCATGTCGCGGAGGATGGCGCGGCGGGCGAGGCCGCGGGCGCCGAGGGGCAGCTGGTAGCACTTGCGGTCGCCGAAGGAGGGGGCGGAGCCGGCGGCGTCGCGGAAGGGCCCGTACAGGCAGCCGGCGAACTTGGCGGCGTAGGACATGAGCATGACGCGGTGGGCGACGCCCTGCTCGATGAGCTTGAGCTTGATGGCGCGGATGCGGCCGTCGTTCATGTCCGAGGGCGCGACGCAGTGCGCGCCGGCCAGGGCGTAGGCCACGGCCACGTCGGAGATGCGGTCGACGGACATGTCGTTGTTGAGCGAGCCGTCGTCGCGCAGGATGCCGCAGTGCCCGTGCGACGTGTACTCGCACAGGCACACGTCCACCACCACGTACAGCTGCGGGAACCGCTGGCGCAGCAGCCGGATCGCCTGCACCACCGGGCCCTTGGGGTCGTCCGCCGCCGTGCCCAGCGCGTCCTTGGTGCCCGGCTTGAGCGGCACGCCGAACAGGATGACCGACCGCAGGCCCTTGCGCACCAGCGGCTCGAGGAAGGGCACCAGCCGGTTGAGGCCGCGGCGGTGCTGGCCCGGCAGCGACTCGATCGGGAACTCCTCGTCGTCCTGGTCCGAGATGAAGAGCGGGTAGATGAGCATGGACTGCGTTGGACGGGGTCAGTCAGCGGGGCCACGACCGAGCCGGGGACGACGTCCGTCCTCTCCGGAAGAGAAGGGGGGGGGGGGAGGGGGGGAGGGCGGCAGCGCACCTTGGTCAGCTGCCTCTCCGACTGCCACGACCGGGCCAGGGGGTGGCTGTAGCCGCCGTGCAGCTTGCTGGAGATGTCGCCGGCGATGCTGACGCTGGTGGCGGCGGTGCTGGCGTACGACATGCCGCCACGCGAGAGGTGCGAGATCCGCGACGCCGTATCGTCGACGGTGGACACGGTGGACGTCTCCCGCGCCGGCCGGCGCGCGCCGGCGGCGTCGCGCAGCGAGAGGTCCTGGACGAGGCTGGAGAACGACATGGTTCGGAGGGTGGGAGGGCGGGAAAGCCTTGTTCCGCGGGTGAGCCGAAGAGTGGAAGGCGAGAAGGATCGAGCGCCGGGGGGGAGGAAGAAGAGGCGGTACCTCCCTACTCTTTTTTAAAGTCGAGGGGGAGGGGGGGAAGAGGGAAAAAAAGAGGGAAAAAAAGAGGGAAAAAATGGGTGGTGGAAGGGGAGGGAGCGGAGAGCAGAGGAAGCAGAGGAAGCAGAGGAAGCAGGGGAAGCAGAGGAAGCAGAGGGAGCAGAGTGGGCAGAGGAAGCGGAGGAAGTAGAGGGAGCAGAGGAAGCGGAGGAAGTAGAGGAAGCCGTCCGAGACAACCGTTTCAAATATACTCCGGAGGAGGAAGACAGGCCGGCAGTGGTCGTGGCACGATGGAAGCGTCGAGGACATTTTCGCCGCTCTGCGCCGCCGGCTCCCCGCTTCCGTTTCCTTTTCTGGCCTCGGCCCACCCACCTGCCAGCTCGCGGAGTCGCCCGAATAGCGCCTCCGGAGCGGATGGAGGCTCGCCCGTTATAGCACATTTGCTCGCCACCAATCGAATATTTTGGGATGGCAATGGCGATTGCGACTGGAGGGGGAATTTCGGCTGCGATTTACTACGATTGACTGCAGCTGTGGTTGCTGGCACCTACGGAGGTACGTACGTGGGTATGTGAGGTGCGTGAGGCAGGTACATAAAAGTACTACTCCATTGAAGTGCACCACTCTATATGAAGTGCGCAACTCTATTGAAGTGCACAACTCCATTGAAGTGCATCCATTGAAGTGCATCCATTGAAGTGCACAACTCTATTGAAGTGCACAACTCCATTGAAGTGCACAACCATGTGTAGTGCACAACTCCATGTGCAACTCCACGTGAAGTGCCTGCAACGGGCAGCAGCACAGAAGGCGGACTTCTGGTGTGGTACATCTACAGCTTCCGAGGTCTGTATCGCGTAGGGCCACCAAGTGTGCCACTCAGCTGACTTCCATGCTAGAACGTATACGAAAAATGAACTTCTTCCATCCGATGGACCAGCCGAACAGACCCCGATGGACCAACCAAACAGACTCTGAGTCAGCCCGAGGCTTGTGGGTGTTCGGCTCTCGGGCTGTTGGGTGATGGCTGAAGCCATTGACCAATGAAGCTAAGGCTGTTGGCAATGGGCACGGGACGGCTTGCCCCGGAGGAGCCAATCGGAGAAGCCAGTTATCTCGGAACTCATCCCAATCGTCCAGCAGAGCCTTTCTCCTGCGACTTCCGCCCCTCAATGTGTGAATGGGTGGCTTGCCATCCAGTCTCGCCAGCGATGGCAGCAGATGGATGGAGGCCCCATGGACAAAGAGGGACAGAGCTGCTATTAGGGCTGCTAGCAGCACAGCCCTGGAACTGACTTTTCCCCATCTCTCATCCGCCTCCTGTTCCCCGGAACCGGCCCATTCATGCTTTATCACGCTTCTAGGTAGGCAGCTTATCAGCACCCATGTCTGGAACTCCCCAACTGACTTTAAGCGGCAGCAGACCGGCAGCAGACTGGCAGCAGACTGGCAGCAGACCGGCAGCAGACCGGCAGCAGACTGGCAGCAGACTGGCAGCAGACCGGCAGCAGACCGGCAGCAGACCGGCAGCAGACTGGCAGCTGACCGAGACTCCAAACTCACTTCCCTCTCAGCATGGCCGAAAGCCGTGATCTGAAACCATTCTGGAAGCGCAACCGGCATCTCTTGACGCCGATCCCAGCGTCTGCCACGGTGGAGATACCGCGGCCGCGTCCTCGGCGGTAGAGCGCCACGGCCGACCATGGCCCAGACTGCCTGCGAAGCGGCACCGTGCTTACGCCTTGGATGCTGTACGGCGTCTTCCTTAGTGTCTCCCTCGACGCCTGCTCGCCCTGCTCTGCCGAGCCTGCGGACTCGCGCCAGGCCGTCCCAGACGACGGCCACAGCCCGAGGCTGCTTCGTCAACTGTGCGGCCGTGGGTGCGCAGCCGGGGGCCGGGCTAGATACTTGTATCCCCATCGCTTGGAGAGCTTGAGCTTCCTCCAGGGAAGGACCGTCCATGCTGACTACGGCGGGGGAGGAGTCCAGCGTGCCTTCCCCATCGGCCGGCTAGAACCGTGGGTGGCTCGCCCAACAGTAGGTAAACGGGCTTTCAGTGCCTCACCAGCTAACGCCTATGGGGCTCTCTGGCCGGCTGTTGGCCTTCGCCGTACGCTCCCGGTATCGTTGCCTTTCCCTGCTGGTCGCCATTGGAAGGGCCGCAAGGAGCCGTTTCTGCTAGCTCTGCCTTCCGTGGCCGCTCCCGACTGGGACCTCCTACAGGCAGGCCGGCGACTGTGCGATGAGCTAGATGTACCGGAGCAGGTAGGCGACTAGCAGTAGATACCTATCTACGTAGCTACCTAGACGAAGAGCCCTAACCCTCGTACTCAGGGGAGGCATCGACGTCCCGGTCCCCGATACCCCCCTGTACCGGGGCGCCAAAAGCAAGTCTTCAGGGGTGGCCAGGCCCCCCAAGACTCGCCGTAGCCGTCTATTTGTCTGGCCAACGGGACACACGCGGTACCCAGCGCGTCGGTGGCCAGGCTGTAAAGCCGCTGGGCCACAAAATTGCCAACACTTTCCTACCGGGAAACGCATCACCGCCGCCCTTCTCGCCGCGAAATTTCTGCGCCTTCAACTCCTCACGCCAGACCCGGGCACCAGAGAGCTTCCCCCGTCTTCTCCCAGCTTGTGCTTCCTTCCCTCTTCCTGCTTTCTTCTTCTCGTCTCCTCCTTCGGGAGGACTCAATTTCGCGTATCGCGCCGTGCCGCCCGTTCCTCCCGCCCGCCCGCCCGCGCTGCCGCGTCCGCCGCGTCCGCCGCGCCCGAGCCGGGCGAATCTTCCTCATCCTACCCTCTTTCCCTTTTTACCCCCTCTTCTCGCCCTCCTCTCGTCCTCTCGCCCTCTCGCCCTCCTCTCGTCCTCTCGCCCTCTCGCCCTCTCGCCCTCTCGCCCTCCTCTCGCCCTCCTTTCCCCGTCCCGAGGCCAACGGCACCATGGCTCCTACCGGGGTCACATACGGTAGGAAGAGGAAGAGCCGCCTCTTCCTACCGTCGGTCGGATGGGGACGCTCTGGCCTCGGCGGAGGTTCCGCCGAGGAAAACGGCGGCAGCGAAGGTGAGTCCGCGCTTCTCCCACCCTTCTCCCACCCTTCTCTCACCCTTCTCCCACCCTTCTACCGCCTACCGCGCTTCTTCTCGCAAACGTCTCGCTTGTTGCGCCCCGACCCCTGACCCGGCTCTCTCCGCGCAGCTCCCCCCGCCACCCCCGCCACCCCCCCCACTCCCGCCACTCCCGCCGAGAAGGTAAGCTGCACCCCTCCATCTCTACCGTCCCGCCCTCTGTCTGGTTTCGTCTGGCTGAGCCGGCCTATTGATTTCCCGTGCAGCTGGGCGACCACGGCGTCGCAGGCAGCCGGCGGCACTCGCGAGGCCGCGTCGAGAAGGCCTCGCCTGCGACCCGCCGCGGGCCGGGGGCCAGGCTGTCCCCCTCGCCTGCGGGCCCGAGCGGCTTGGTGCGGCCCCTGCGCCGGGCCCGGACGGCGGTCGACCCCCTCCGCATGAATCCGCCCATGCCGCCGCCGGCCACCAGTGCGACCCCGGCCAGCGCCGGAGGCCCCGAGGGTCCGGCCGATCTCCGCTGCAAGCAGGTCCAGCAGAAGGTGGAGAACATGCTCGCGGCCACGAGGGCCTTGAAGCCCCTGCCCCCGCCCCCGCCCCCGCCCCTGCTCCCGCCCCCGGCCATGGACTCGGGCCCGGCGGTTGCGGCGCCGCCGCCCTCTATGATGGGCCGATTGCGGGCCAACAAGGTCTTCGCCAAGGTCGCCAATGCCTTCCAGCCCAAGACGTCGGGCAAGGGCCAAGCCGCCGAGGCCCGAGCCGCCGGGGCCCGGGCTGCCGAGGGCCAAGCCGCCGAGGGCCGATACGACTCCCTGCTTTCTTCCTCGCCATTGGCGAGTTCCACGCCCCGTCACGGCTAGCGGCCGGGTCGGGTCGTCAGCGATACTCCGACCAAGAGGAACGTCCGGGATATCACCCATCCGTTTTCCACGACCAGACGACATGAGGGCCCCGCCCTCCACCGCGGGCTGGCAGGTACGGCGCGACTGGACCACGATCGGTGCCTCGCTAAGCAGCATCCGTCGCCGGCGAAAGAGTCCCTAGAAGCTTACGCCCGCCAGCTGAGAGCCTATCCAGAGCTTTCCGAGCTAGATGCGGGAGCGGACGGCGAGACGACGGAGAAGATCGTGGAGACCGCGGAGGCAGAGATCGGGCAGACGGCGATGGGCCTTCGCTCTCCCGCAGTCGATGCGAGCCACGACCGGGCCGGCCCCGAGGAGCTTGCCTCTCCCGACAGCCGGCACCAGCCCTCGACGCTCCCTCCATCGCCGATGGGCGGGCTTGGAATCTACGACGAGAACACCCGGCGTGCCCAGCCCCGTGCGGCGCGTGCCGAGGACGACGGTCCGAGTCGGACGCGCGAGAGGGCGCGCGCTCCGCTGTCGGCCGAGCCAGATCAGGGGTCGTCTTCGATGGATGAGCTGCAGTCCCCCGTGCGGTCGCTCCGCCCAGGCCTTCGCGTGCGAGGCACTGTGGCAACCAAGAAGCATCCGACACCGGACCTCCGTCAGCTGGACCGTCTGAACCGAGAGCTCTCCCTGTATATGGCCGCGGGCAGAGAGGTCCCCAGAGAGGCTGGCGAGCTTGCGGGCGACCAACCGCAGCGTCGAGCCCCGGAGGCGACGAGCATTTTCGATGATTATACCGCAGACGTGCGGCGGTCCAGCACCAGCCGCGCTGCCTACCACGACGAACATTCCGTGGGGCATCAGCAGACGGCAGAGCTTTACCCTCGGACTTTCCAGCCTCGGACTTTCCAGCCCAGGATTCCTTCCCCCTCCCGTATTCCGCGGCCCGCACAGTCGTTGCGGCAGCCCCGAACGCACACCCGCGTCACAGCCCAGCCCGACCCGCGGCCGGCTCGTGGCGACGACGGTTCGATGGAGGTGGACGAGCTGCAGTGGGACGAGCCACGGTACCATATTGGCCGCGCGCCACGCACGCATTAAGCATATGCGGACGGAGCAATGGGAGGTCAGGGACACGATACCCGGCTTCTATGTCATTTTTGACCCCTGCCGCCGCTCGACTCCTCCCATCTCTGCCCTTCTATCCCCCCTCCTGTCCTCCTTTCTACCCTCCTCTCTATCCCCCCTTCTATCCCCCTCCCGTCCTCCTTTCTACCCTCCTCTCTATCCCCCCTCCTATCCCCCTCCTATCCTCCCTTCTATCCCCCCTTCTATTCCTCTCCTATACTCCCTTCTATCCTCCTTCTATCCTCCACTCTATCTTCCCTCCTTTTCTCGCTCGCCGTTCCCGCCCCTCTCTTTCCTTCAGACAGACGTCCTGTCTGACCCGATATCGGGATCGGAGATATCCCCAAGGGTACATCCCCAGGGCACATCCCCAAGGGCACATCCCCAGGGCACATCACCAGGGCACATCCCTAAGAGGACGGCGCAGGACTCGCGATAATGGATATCCGGAGCATTTGGGACCAACGGGCTGACGGACGGGCCGACTTTCTCCCCCCTTTCTTTCTCTTCCCCCTACCTGTGGACATATTACGGTGGTGCACTTTCCCCCTCCTTGCCTCTATGGCTTCATTTTTCCCGGTCGCCGGATCTGGAGACGATCCGTATGGAGGCGGTCTACGTGGAGGCGGCTCATGTGGGGGGATGCATCTGGGGTGCTCGCGCCGAAGATGGATGCTAATAATGAGGGGGTGCCCCCGTTTTGTATAATGGTACGATCTAGTCGGTCCGTCTCCGCTCTTGCTCTCTCAGCCATCACCATAGTCACGTCCATAGCACCTCGTCAAGGCACATCTCTGCTCTCTACTTCACTTGGAGTGCGTGGGCCCAACGGCATGCGTGCGTGTGGTCATTTTCGGGTGTGATACTACATTACGCACTGCATGTAACTCCTTAATATCCTCGATGGGCATCGCTCTACCACACCCGGTAATAAGAAGGTAGGCTGCCGGTAGTAAGAAGGTAGGCTGCTGATAGCAAGAATGTAGGCTGCACGAGACGTCAAAGCACTGGTGCTGAAGATCTATCCGACATTCGTGTGATTATCATGTACTGATGTGTAGGTATTTCTGGAGATGAAATCAAATGCAAAGGGGGTATCTCAAATCCCATCACCCTAATCTTATCCCCCCATCCCGGCGTATGTGAACCCTGATTCTTCCTCCTCTTCCACCCCTCCCTCTGATCGTACACCATACCGTCATGCCTCTCTCTCGTACATCCGCGCCCCGTATCGATGCGTCGTGCGGCACGGATGGATCTAGATGAACCGGCGCCTCGCACGATGGCTCCCGCGCCCGTCCGTCCCGCGCATGCGGCGCGTACCGGCTGCCTGTCGCGTGTGCTCCATCGTTAGCTCCTGCGCGGGGAAAGCAAGAAACGAGGACGGCAAAAAAGGAAGGAAAGGAAAAGGGTAGGAAAGTCGGGAGTTGGGAAAAACGCACCTTCTCCCCGGGCCGCCCGGTGAGGGTGCCCTTGAGGCGCAAGAAGGCGCCGCTGATCTTGTCGCCGATGCTGGGCCGGCGCTGGTGGTGGTGCACGGGGGCCACGCCGGCGCCGCCGAGGAGGCCACCGCCACCGCCCGTGGTGGTAGTGGTGGTGCCGCCGATGGGCGCGGCGTGGGTATGTCCGCGGCGGCGGGGGTGGCTGCGGCCGAGGCGGAAGAAGGGGAGCACGCCACCGGAGCGGTGGCCGGTGGTGGTGGTGGCGGCTGTGCGGTGGTTGTAGCGGCGCATGGTGGTGATGCTCTCTCAGGTTGAAGTGTCTGTGTGAGGCTTCTGTCTTGCAGAACGTTGCTGTTGTAGTATGAGGTAGTGGTAGTGGCAGTGGTGAGACGGACGATGGAAGAAGGGTCACAGAAGGGAGGGTGGCACTGGTATTATATCTCCCGATGGGAGTCTGGCTATGGGGAGTTTGGGGGAGTTTGGGGGAGTTTGTGGGAGTTTGTCTATCGGCAGTCTGTCTACGTAGGCCTGCACGCACGGCTTGTACGTACGGGCTGTACGTACGGGCTGTACCTGGTTACGTCTGGCTGGTCGCGTGTCTCCGGCGGTGATGCCATCCATGATGACATCGAAGGCGGTCATCAGCCACGCACGTCCAATACGCGAGGATGCACAGATGCACAACGGTTGACCAGCCAGAGGCATGACATACCAAGGTATCTAGAATGCATGCATGTAGGGCCGGCAAGGCTGGGCACCCTGAAAACGACCACGAGGCAGGCCACGAGGCAGGAGTGACGTCGGAAGGGGGCAAAAGTGCCACGGAGGGCTGGCCCCACTTTTATCCCTCCTGTGATTGGGGGAAATCCCTAAAGATCCCTTAAAGCGGGCCCCGATCGTCACAGCCAATCAGCGCGCCCGTCCCGTCTCGCCTTCGGGCTGCGGGTCATTTGTGCGACTGACGTCAGTGAGGTGGATGGACTTTGGGACGAAGTTCGGTTGAGACGAGATGGAGACGAGATGGAGGCAAAGAAAATAAACCGGCCGCGCCAACACTTCCATATGGAGGTTGCAGAACGGATATCACACGGCCCACAGCTCACAGCCCAGCCCAGCCCATAGTCTACAGCCCAGCCCATAGCCCACAGCCCAGCTCATAGCCTACAGCCTATAGCCCGCCCACAGCCCACAGCCCACAGGACACAGGATTCCGCGCCACCCGGTGACGTGGGGAGCTACATACGCAGGGGCATGCACCATACACATTGCATGCACCATACGCAAGGGCATGCACCATACACACTGCGTGCACCATACACACTGCGTGCACCATCCACACGGACGCAATGAAGGGGGACGATGATACGATTCGGCGATGTTGGGGCCTGCTATGCGTAGGCAGGCAGGCATGAACCATGACGCGTATGCTCCCTCAGCCCATCAGAAGGACCCCCGCAAGTTCGCCCGAATGGTCGTCACCTCCTCCCCCTCGAAGCCCAACGCGTCTCGCACAAAGCCGTCCCAGCCGCCGTACTCCCGCTGCACGCCGTCCAGAAACGCGTCCCAGCACCGCACGCGCAGGTTGCACAGGTTGTGGAAGCCCGGCGCGTCGTCGCGCGTCACGCCCGCGCCGCGCCGCGCAAAGGCCACGAGCTGCTCGCGCGCGGGCTCCGTGCCCAGCCGCGAGAGCAGGAAGTCGTGCGCGATCACGGCGGGAGGCGAGCCGGCCAGGTGCAGCAGCAGCCCGGCGACGACGCCGGTCCTGTCGCGGCCGGCTGGGTCGGAGTGCGGCGTCAGCCTACCTAGCCCGGCCTACGCTGCCCTGCATCCGGGCAGGGGGGGAGGAAAGGGACGTACCAGTACAGTGAAACAAGAACGGCTCCGCAGGCCGGTCGCGCACGTGCTCCAGCACGGCGCGGATGGCCGGGCGATACACCCGCAGCACGTCCAGATACATGAGCGCGTACCCCTTTTCCCCCTCGCCCTCGACGAAGTGCTCCAGCCCCACGACGGCGTCGGCCTCCCCGCTGCCCGCCCACACGCTCTCGGCCCCGCGCACGGCCGGGTCCGGCGCCTCGGCGTGCTCGCGCTGCGAGCGCAGGTCGAAGATGCGCCGCACGCCCAGCCGGTCCGCCAG
>JAKLNC010000414.1:0-23120 GCA_022813145.1 Barbatosphaeria neglecta
CCCCCCCCCCCCCCCCCCCCCCCCCCCCCCCCCCCCCCCCCCCCCCCCCCCCCCCCCCCCCCCCCCCCCCGAGATCGCAGGCACGCACTTGGATAGCGGCACCGAACTCGGACTGGTATATATACCTCTACTTACCACATATAAGTGTATGTATGTGTATATATGCCGTCCCCTTCCTGCCCTATGCCCTATGCTCTGCATTCTGCCCTCCCTTCCGTGTCAGTCACTTTCTGAGGGCGGACTCCTGGTACCAATACACCCCTTTCCGACAGTCTCTTAAGGGGCTCGATGGGGTAGACTTTACCCGAAGCCGTCTGGTACTCTCTCCCTATTGCTTCTGAATAAGCCGACGTGGAACTTACCATTGCCCAGCCAACCAGCTAGCAGCAAGTAACACGGAACGGCACGCACGGCTCGCAAGGTCTCTCCGGCGGGCTGGACGTAGAAAGGACGACACGCGACTAAAGGGCAACGTCCAGCTTCATCCGATTCGGCGAAACATCTTTCTCTTGTAGCTCCCCAGGCGGTCCCCGGACGGAAGAGCCCCCGATTGACCGACTGCACCCGTCCCGGCGCCATTGGGGGGCAGATGCGAGGAAGAAACTGCGAGGATACCGCGATTGGATCCTTTTTTGGAAAGGTAGAGGAAGAGGGGGCGGGACGGATGACCGGCGACGGGTGACCGGTCCGCACGCATGCATACATACCTGTATCCAATCAAACCGAGATCGCAAACCGGAATCGGAGCCAAAGTGGGAGACGAAAGAAAAGAGGCGAGTGGCTGCCAATTTAAGGAAGTTTCGTCATGAGATGGTAGCTGCTTCCGCTGTTCGCTCCGATCAAGTCGGCGGGACTGGCGCTGGCCGAAAAGAAAGAGTCCTTCCGTTGTCTTGTCTTTTCATTTCCGTGTCAACCCTTTCGGGCGTTTCGGTCCAGTGGACCTCCTGTCCTTTCTTATTCATCTGCCTGTCGCCTCTCTCTCCCCCTCGCTCGGAGGCGACCCGCCAATCCCTGAGCTCGGAGGAGGCACGCCACGCCCCCCTTATTCCTTTATTCCTTCCCTTTTCTTCGCCCGCGTCTCTTTGTCTCCTTTTTTGCAGCCCCATCATGTCGCCCACCTTCCTATAAGGAGGAAGGAGGGGAAGCAGAGGAAGGAGGTGTGACATGGTTGATCGTAGGAAAATCCTATAAGCAGCTGTCCGTCCTATGCCGTCCCACACAAGTAGTGCTGATTCGGCGTGCTTGTCATCGCCTCCGTGTTTGCCTGCGTTTTGCGTCACCTCTTTCTGTCTGTCCCCCTTCCTGCTCTTTACTTTCGGGACCGAAAATCCCTTCGCCACCCACTCGCCACTCCTTTCGGCGGCGAACTGCTCAAGAGGGTCGGAAACCATCCAATCGCTGTAACCACTCGGCTGAATTTCTTGTGCTGGACTGGACTGGGCTGCACTGGGCTGCACTGGACTGGAGGAGTGGCATGACAATGGAGATGACTTCGACGTCGTGTAGTCGCGTTCGATACGAGGAGAGGATGGATCGGCTTCTCTTATAACCGGAGATCGCTTCTAGCTGCGAGGAGGAAGAGAGGAGGAGGGTTGGAGGAGGAGGACGACTGAAGAGGATGTTTGTAGAAGGAAGAAGTACGGATGGAGGTCGGTCAGTCGGTGGTGGATAGATGACCGTGCTAAAGTTGGACGAGAGAGGTCTAAAGTGGAGACCCACCAACACAGGCTGAAGGCGCGATGGCCGGGCACTTGGGAAGACCTGGCATGGGGCCACCACCAGCTGCCACGGCCGCCCACTGAAGTGAGGTCCGTGTTAGGGGAGGGGGGCAGCTGCTACCCGTCCGCCAACCTGCTAGGGGCGGCGAACACGACGTCGGAATCGTCCTCTAGTGCCAAGCCGTCCACCCATTTGGCCCATCGCCATCCTCTCAGCCAATCGTGGTGTACCCAACCGCAACGAGTCAGTCTGCTGCTGCTGCTGCAGTGGCCGATGTTACGGTTGCGTAGGTACTCCAAGCGGAGCGGATATAGGTTCTTCTGGGACGTTAATGCAGCCATGATCCCTGTCTCCCGTCCCCTATTCGGTTGCCTCCGAGCCATCATCAATCGGCTCGCTGGCCGGCGCCCTGACGGTCTGTCTGTCTCTCCTGCAATGGCGAATCATCTAATTGCAAGGAGCGCGTCCGTCCCGCCTTCGCTGTGATGGAGTCGACGGAGCGCCGTACGAGGTGGCATGGGTAAGTTGGATCTGCCGGTCAAGTATATAGCGCCGAGAGCGCTAGCCCGGACAAGCAAGCAAAGATTGGCGGGTGCTTGAGGAGAGCGGAGAGGAGACGAAGGAGAAGATGTATAAAAATCCCTGGAGATGCTAAAGGGAAGTGTCTACCTGTGGGGGGGAGACTGGGGTCGCAAATTAACACTGTGGAGAGAGCTCAATGGAGCCCTGAAAGTACCTCCCTACCTGGTAGGGATGTTCAACTTCGGCCTTCTACCTTAGCAGGCATGTAACTCCTATTTGGTGCTGATGGTGTCTACTAACGATAAGGGAAGGAGGATCCCGCGATGGCGAGGGGGCCAACGGAGAGAACGCCCGCCATGCGTCTACCGGGTGATGTATGTACTACGTGCGTCCTCTACCGGCAGTGCTACTATTGGTCGAGGCTCACTGGTCTTCGAAGGCCGTCTTCACGCCTATAGACAGAACCTGAAATAGCACTTCCTATCCGGCGATATAGGATGGGGGTGGCGGGCTCGGTCCGGCTGGCGGAAAACGAGGAATCTTGGGAGCTCGAGATTGATGGCTACCGTACTCAGTAGCCCTGCTGAGGCAGGACAGCCGCTCCGGCGACCGGTGAGCGAAGCGTACGACTCTTACATTGAACGACTGGAAGCTCGCTAATTATTCCACATTCTCCTCCTCCCGCTCGCGTCCGGGTAGTACAACTGCTACCGGCTTACAGGTGCAATTACGCTTCCCCGCAGACTCTCCAGCTCAGACAAACAGGTAACAGTTCCTCTAGGCCATCTCCATACAATGAGTGAGTACCCGTAGGCAGTTTGCTGCAATATGTCGCAACTCCCCTTCCGTGGTTATGCTCGCTTACATCGGTCATCACACAAAACATACGCCCCCTCGAGTCAGTTCCAAGCTGTCGCATGGCTCTCTGCCCCTATTTACATTACCCGCCACTTGGCATACAGCTGTATCAAACACATGCCCTTCGACATATAATCATTCCCGGTATTGGCCACTATGTCTTTCACGACGGGCACGGCAAGCAGGGGGGGTACGACCATAGCCAGTTTCGGGAACTTTGAGTGCACTTGCATCAAACTCATTCACTACCTTGATTAGGTATACTCATTAGAGCTCCTGGCAGCCCTGGTCCTCTACGGTACGCACCTCCACGAGCAGCCACGGCTTAGGAACGGCACGAGCTGCTCGTCTGGATTCATACTGAGGGGCTGCGGCTCGGCCTCGGACAACCGCTCCAGCCTCCACCACTCCAGCCACGTGGCCCTGGGCACGACGACGGGCTTCTTGCACACCGAGCACATCAGCCCGCCCATCTCGCGCTGGGCCAGCGCCACCTCCAGCTGCGTCACGAGGTGCGGCGGCGCGTCGTCGGGGAGCATGGCGGGGAGCTGGGCGAGCTGGGGTGTCCGGTAGCAGGCCTGCAGCGCCAGCTCTAGCAGCGTCGGCGCGGCGGTGATCGACCGGATCTCGGCCGAGGTCAAAGACTTGGACAGGTACGGAACCGTCGAGGGCGGGGTGCTCCCCGCCCGTACGTCTTCCGTCTCGACAAGGTGGGAATCCGGGGACACGGGCCCCACTTGGAACTCGGAGTATGTCCTTCCCGTGGTGTCCATATACTGAACGGGCGAGCGGGCCTCTTTCGAGCCGCCGAACCCGCCGACAAACTGAGATATGCGACTATCCCGCACCGGCGCATTACCCCTCGTCTTATCCTCGTCAAGCCCAAGTACGTCCTCCTCGGGTGTCTCTTCGGGCGAGGATACGGGTGAAGATTCGGCGGACTCTGGGAGCCAAGGCTGGAAGTAGGGGTTCGGGTGGAGCCGGAGCTCCTTCAACCTCGTCGAGCGCGAGATCAGCTCCAGGAGCTCGTGAGGTAGCGAGGTGAGGGCATTTTGCGAAAGGTTCAGAACCTCCAGGTTAGCCAGCTTGCCAACCGCCGGGGGCAGCTCTTTCAGCCGGTTTCCCCGGAGGCTGAGCAGGGTTAGGTGCTCGAGACTGAATATGGCCCCCGGAAGGCGGGTCAGGCTATTAGACGATAGGTAGAGCTTCAGCGACGGTTCTCGCTGCTCGAAAGCGACGCCCTTGGTGACGAGCGGTATGCACGAAAAGCCTGCCAGAGGCTCGATCGTCGCATTTGTCAAGGTGTCGAGTCCCATAGTCCTATCAGAGTGCATGCGTTGTTAGCCAGAGCTTTGGCAGCCAAGAAAGGGTTCTCTCTCCCTCGTCACCGTAACATGCCACACACGACACTGCACAGAAGAAGGGAGTTGGCTACGAACGTTAGATCGACATCCTCGGCACCCTCCTCTATACACTCCTGAATCTTCTGCCGGGCCACCTTCTCGGCCGAGCTGACAATGAGGCTAGATACCCGCTGGAATCCGCTCCGCTGCCGCGGTTGCAGCGCCGGCAGCCGAGGCAGGGCAGGAAGCGGCAGTACCTCCACGTCGTCCTCGCCGTCCTCGAGATCGGTCGTGGCATCGCTGCCCATCCAGACGCCGCTGTCGAGCTGCCGCTCCAGCGTCCTCTTGGCCTTCGGCTGGGGCTGGGGCAGGAGCCGGGGCTTAGTCTTCGCCCGAGGGGCCCGCGGCAGCAGTGTTTCCTCGTCGAAGGTCGAGTCCGTCGAGGCCGGGTGCTGGGCAAACCAGGCGCCCACATAGCGCTTCTTCCTCCGCTTGCCCTCGTCGTAGTTGTCCAGGGCCGGATCATCATCACTCGAGAAGAAGGCCGGGTCGCTCGAGTTGGAGAACAGGTCCGACGCGTTCTCCCTGCGGCCGCGTTTCCGCGAGCCTGCGCCGCCGAAGAGCTGGGACTGGGCCTCCCGCGACATGGCGGGAAGCCGCGGGAGGGTTGGCTCGTCCGCCATTGTCGCCTACCCGGGGCGTATGCGAGGGAAGAAGGGGGGAAAGGCTGGCTTGTCTCGCCTTGGAGGTGATATGGTAATCTAAGAATGTTGGTGCTTCGGTAAGGGGAACTGGGGAGCTCGGGAGCTACAGCTCGAAAGTTGTAGAGACAGGGGAGACGCGACTGTTAGTCCCCTGAGTAAACACGTTCCACAGCGGTGCCCCCCACTAGCTCGGGGCGCGTTCCCCGCTACGGGCACGCGACTCTAGCGGAAGAACCCACCGATGCCAATTGGCCTGAGCGGGAGGAGACGGCTTTTCCTCCCGCTCTTTCTCCCGCCTTTTCCGACTTCCATTTGTCAACCCCCAGTACTACGTATGTCGCCTAACATGACCGCGATGTCATCTGTGGCGACATACACCGAACGAGGCAAATTACTATAAAGAACAAGCCGGAGCTCTCTTCTATGAATTCTTGCACTGAGGAAGATGTAGGATACCGGCGTTCGCTATCGGGTTACGGCATCCGCTGAGGCACCTATGGGCACCTACGTGCCTTCCGATAGGCACCGACCGAG
Source organism: Barbatosphaeria neglecta (assembly GCA_022813145.1). Classification (NCBI taxonomy): domain Eukaryota; kingdom Fungi; phylum Ascomycota; class Sordariomycetes; order Barbatosphaeriales; family Barbatosphaeriaceae; genus Barbatosphaeria; species Barbatosphaeria neglecta. The sequence goes on from JAKLNC010000414.1 coordinate 5,681, forward strand.
AATCGATATACCCAGGAATCTCAAAGGAGCTGGCTCGAACCCTTGAAGCTCTGCGGAGGAGGTCTGTCGATACAGGGCCTCGCTCGCTCTCGTATCAGCATCGCTGCACAGATAGCAGTTTGCCCTGTTCGTTCCCGTTCTCCTCCTACCCGGTCTCCAGCGCGGTGATAACCGCCGGTGCCCCCCTCTCTCGGCCCTTCTCCCCTTTCCGTCCATCCCAGCCCGACCAGCCTCGGCGCTGGACGGCGATCACCGTCGGGTGATGATCCGTTGGAGGTTGACGTTGCTGCTATCGCCCTATCACGGGGCATGCGGGCGAGGTGGGCAGGGCGGTATCCCCGCTGTCCATAGTAACGATTCCCGTCCATATCCTCCGCCGGTGGCCGTTGCAACCCTCTCGTCGAGATCGACGTCACAACAGTGGCCGGTTGGAGAGTATGTGGCTGAGCCGCCTGCCTTATCGGGTTCGCTCTGCTTGCCCGGCATGGGCTTCCAAGGCTTCGGATGCACAGTTCCTATCTGCGCCATGTAACTCTATCGTACCAGACGTGCGGAGACGCAGATTGGGGATTTGTCCATACACAGGCAGCATCACGTTCCCTTCCTCTGTATGCTCCCTCTGTATGCTACCACTGTATGCTACCACTGTATGCTACCACTGTATGATCCCCCTGTATGCTCCCTTTGTATGCTACCGCTGTATGCATATCACTGACCATGTATGCACCCGAATAGGTAGATACTTCGGAATGGCCCGGACTAGGAGTTGCATGCCTAAGTAGATGTGCACATGCTATGGTCCACTTACACGGAGAGCCTGGCATATCTGTACCTACTCACCCAGGTACATACATATACACACATACATGCCTGACGGTAAGACGGCATTCTAGCAACCCCTTACCCCTTGTTGTTTGACCCCGAGATGGGGGGTTGCGTCGGGGCTCTGAGGGCCCGTATGATAGCTACGTGGCGTTGCATTGATAAACTGTGAGTATGATCCTTTTCGTGGATATATATACTCAGGTACCTAGGTGTGTACCTAGGTACGTATGTATACGATCCCCATGCACCCTCCGCGGCTCTTCGTCCAGACAACATATCTCTCCCTTCTCCTAGGGTAGAGTCTTCTCAAGTGTGACACTTGTGGCGTTTTTACCTCCTCGCTCTGTGTTGTCTTCTCATCTTCCCCTTACCTGCCATGGCACCCTCGAGCGAGAAGATCCGGACGGACTCGGACGCGGACAGGCTCCCTATCGAGCAGGTAGGCTCGGTAGAGCCGACCGTGATAGACCATGAAGCCCAGAAGGATATCCGGGCCGCCGACGCCGACGCGGCCCTGGCGTTCCTGGACCGGGAGGAGGCGGCGGTCATGACCGAGGCGGACGAAAAGAAGCTCGTCCGGAAGATCGACTGGATGATCGTTCCTCTGATGTGTGAGTTTGGGTCGCGCAGAATAAAAGACATAGATCCACGTGCCCAATGTATCGCTAACATCCGTCGGCAGGGGTCTGCTACAACCTGCAATACCTGGACAAGACCCTCAGTAAGCCACGCCTTAGTACCTACCACTAGCTACCTACCACCGAGATGCCACGGGTTCAGCCCTGACCGAGGCGAACTGCCCGTCTGCTACAGTCAATTATGCGAACGTCATGGGCCTCGAGGAGGACACGGGCATCACGGGCAACCAGTTCTCGCAGCTGGCCCTGGCCTTCTACGTCACGTACCTGGCCTTCGAGCTCCCGACGGGCTACCTGATGCAGCGGCTGCCGACGGCCAAGTACCTGGGGGCGAACATCTGCCTCTGGGGGCTGATCGTGGCGCTGACGTCCGCGGCCAAGAGTTGGGCGGCGCTGATCACGCTGCGCGTGCTGCTGGGCTGCTTCGAGGCGGCAGTGGCGCCGGCGCTGATCCTGCTGACGACGATGTGGTACACCAAGGCAGAGCAGCCGCCGCGCATGGGCTTCTGGTACCTGGGCACGGGCACTGGGACCATCATCGGCGCGCTGGCCTCGTTCGGCTTCCAGCACTACGCCAGCGCGCGCTTCCGCTCGTGGCAGGCCATGTTCCTAGTCTTCGGACTCGTCACCATCGCCGCGGGCTTGCTGGTGATCTTCCTGCTGCCGGACAACCCGATGCGCTCGTCGCTGGCGCGCGACGAGAAGGTGTGGGCCGTCGAGCGCCTGCGGGCCAACCGCACGGGCGTCGAGAACAAGCACTTCAAGGGCTACCAGGTGCGCGAGTGCCTCACCGACCCGCAGACCTGGCTCATCAGCCTGATCACCATCGCGTCCAACGTGCCCAACGGCGCCGTCAGCTCCTTCCAGGCCACCATCATCCAGGGCTTCGGCTACACGTCCGAGCAGACGGCCCTGCTGTCCATCCCCTCCGGCGCCGTAGCCTGCCTCTCCGTCTTCTCCGCCACCTACTTCGCCGGCCGCTTCGACACCCGCGGGCCCTTTATCATCTTCTTCGCCCTCCTCGGCGGCGTGGTCGGCGGCTGTATGCTCGCCTTCGCGCCCGCCGACGCCAAGGCCGCCAAGCTGGCCGGCAACTACCTCACCAACTGCATCGGCGCCACCCTGCCCGTGCTGTATTCGTATGCCTCCGCCAACTACGCCGGACACACCAAGAAGGTCACCATGAACGCCATCCTCCTGATGTCCTTCTGTACGTCCCTATCTTTTTATGCTCGCTTAGTCCACCTCCCTCCCTCCCTCCCTTCCTGCCTGCCTGCCTACCTGCCTGCCTGTATCTGCCTGCTTCCCCGCTCGCATCTACCTCCCTAACCGCCCCGAAGATCTCGAACGTTAACAAGGGACTTGCGCTTCCTCCTAGGCCTCGGCAACATCATCGGCCCCCTCACCTTCCGCCAGCAGGACAAGCCGAACTACATCCCCGCCAAGATCGCCATCGTCGTCTGCTCCTCCTTCGCGTGCCTCGCCACCCTCTGCCTGATGGCCTACTACGCCTGGGAGAACAGGCGCCGCGACCGTACCGCTGCGGGCGTCGAGCACAGGGAGAACAGCGAGTTCTTCGATCTGACGGATCGGGAGAACCCCGAGTTTAGGGTGCGTTGCCAGGGCGCGCTATTTCACTTTGACCCTTTTGCTTGTTTTATCGTATAGGAGGTCGTGAAGCTGACACCAGGCCTGACATGCAGTACCGTCTGTAATGCGTGGAGTAGGATGTCCTGCTCTGGCGAGATGGGAACAAAGGGGGATTCGGATGAAGCCATCTGCTTTGTTCCGGTAGCGCAACCATGCCTGTCTTCTGGAAGAAGGCGCCTAGTGACAAGAGAATCTATTTATGGGTATCGCTGTGTCGTTCGGAGTTATCGTACACGTACAGACAGAAGCAAGTGTACGCATTAGTACCTGGGTACCTGGGTACCTACGTAGGTACCCGTACCACTACAGGCTCAAGGCAGGGGTGATTCTATTTGAAGAAACACCATCTGGAGCCAGGAAGGCAGTTCCCTACTCCCAGTCGTCGTCGTCGTCGTCGTCGCCCGCTACGGTGGAGTTTCTGACGCTCGACTTGCCGCCCATCAGCCTCTCCTCCTCGGCGTCCTCGGCCGCTCTCCGCCTCTTCAGGACGCGCATGTCCGTCTCGGGCACGGCGCCGACCTCGACGAGGATGTTGTCCAGATTGAGCATGCCCATCCGCACGCCGCCCACCAGCGCCAGCGTGACGACCTGCTTGATGATGTCGCCCTTCTTGTAGACCAGGATGGTGGGGCAGTTCCGCTCCGGGTAGCCCTCGATGGCCTGGTCGGCGCGCATCTCGCAGAACTTGACCTCGCCGTACTCCTGCGCGGCCTGGCGCCACAGCTGCGACAGCACGCGCGACTCGACATTGGTCCCCTGCGACGAGGTGAGGTTCACCAGCACGGGCCCCGCGTTCGACGCCTCCGTGATCTCGCGGTTGTAGTCGGGCTTTGAAACCGGGTACACGCTGCCGTGGACGGACCGCTGGGTCAGCGACTTGAGCTCCTTCATGCGCTGCTGCCGGTACGCCTCGAGGAAGTCCTCGTCCTCCTCGTCCTCGAGCTCGTCCAGCTCGTTCAGGTCCTTCCCCTCCAGCCGGTTCTCGTGTGCGAGGCGGCGGCCCTCCAGGATGGCCTCTTCGATCATGGGGGTGGGGCTCGGGGGCTTTTCCGGGATGATGCCATGTTTCCGCAAGATATCGTTCCTGCAAGCAGTAGGCACGGCCATGGTCAGTCGGCTGGAGTCCCTCGCCTCTCTGCCGTCCTCGGCTTGGCCCCCCTCTCTCGGGCAACGCACTCACCACTCTGTGTCCGCATTGGGATCGTCGATGGGCACAGCTATCCTCTGATCTGATGGTGCCGCCATTATGAGCTTTCTCGACAGCCCTCCCGTTACCTGAGCGTTAGGAAATCAGAAAAGACGTTGGGGACTTCCAGGTTGTCACTGGGCAAGTTGGTTCAGGCAGTCGTTCAAAGGGGGAGCAGCATGGATGTTATTCTATTGGGCGAACACGGCGATTAGGCAGCTGCCCAAGAGCCCCCATCACTGTGGCCCATAACTTTAACGTAATGGCTGAGGCGTGACGCCCCGTGAGACTGGACAACCCCGCGTGCCCGCGTACCCTCAAAACAGTGGCCCGAGCTCCTTTCGTCGAGGGGTCGTGTGAGGTCCGCAGCGCCGCCCCGGATATGACCCGATCACGTGGCCAGAATTTTCGAAAACCCTAACGCGCTAAGCCTAAAAGAACCTTGCCGGCTGGGTCGCTGGCAAAAGTTCGCTCGCAACGGCCCTCCGCTCGCAAATTCCCACCCCTCTCAAATCCACCTCCTCGTCTGCCCTCTTGATTCCCTCGACCGCCGCGTTTGCTCTCTGTCCCATCACTATCTCGGACTCTCCATCAAAGGCTCCAAATAGACACTCTCAATTTCTCCCGAAATCAGTCAAGATGGTAAGCGAATTGAATGAATATTGTCTTGTTTTGCTGCCACGGCCGTTTTCCCGCGCCTCGGCAGTGGCAGCAGCTGGCCGGCGATGCGCCCCCTTGGCATCATTTTCGCATCAGCACGATATCCCATGGGGGAAAAGGCGCCCGTTCCGGGAGCGAGGGCGATACGATTCTGCCGCCGACCTGTTCGGTCGCGACGGGGGCAGTAGTCCGGCACGAGGACTTCTGTGGCCGGACTGCGCTTTTATTTGTGGCAGTGCCCTGGAAGCAGATATTGTCAGAATCATGCTAACAGTTTTGCCCTTCCTCGCACAGGTTCTCGCGGTCGATCTCCTGAACCCGAACCCGGCCTCGGAGGCCAAGAAGCACAAGCTCAAGGTACGCCCCGAAACCAGCAGAGGTGCAGAACTGTGGGGGATGTCGCCGAGGATACGGAGAACTAATGCGATGCTTCTCTACCCCGATGTAGATGCTGGTGCCCGCCCCGAGGTCCTTCTTCATGGATGTCAAGTGCCCCGGCTGCTTCACCATCACCACCGTCTTCTCTCACGCACAGACCGTCGTCATCTGCCAGGGCTGCACGACCGTGCTATGCCAGCCGACCGGTGGCAAGGCGCGGCTGACGGAGGGCTGCTCGTTCCGGAGGAAGTAGATGCACATTCGCCACGTGTGCCTCTGCCTCTTCCGCTTTTTTCTCTTCGTTCAACGGGCTGGGATCATATGAATCATGGGATGGGGGGTGGTGGACATCTTGGGCATCTGCAATGCAAAAATCTTTCTTCTTTCACTCTCTCACCCTCCGACGACCTCCAAGACGTCACATACGACACGGGGGAGGGTATATAGGGCATAATATTCTCCTCCCCCTCCCGACCGACAGAAAAGAAAACTGGTTTTGCGGATAGAAGATGGAACCAAAAAGATCACCTCAAGACAAAAGGGGGGCGTTTCGGGTCCGGATATCTTGCATCGACTACCACCATTAATTCTTATACTCTTCCCAGCGCTCGCGACCTCCGTTCCCCCGTGCCCCTCGCTCTGTGTTGCTCTTGTACGTGGATTGTCTCGACAGTCAGATGGATGGTCTCACTCTTGAACTCGCACGTGTCGGGATGGGTGTGCTTTACGGGCGAGGCGGATATCCCGTCATCGGCATCTTCGCTCGAGTGTTGAGAAGCGCTTGCGGCTGCCGGTATGCTCTGAAGGCAGATGGCCAGATTGTCCAGCAGGACTTCCAGCCGCGAGGACGTGGGTCACCGGTTGGACAGCTGTTTATACCTGAGTAGTAGTCGGGGTACGAGAGATGGCAGCAGTAAAAGTTGCAGGGGGCCCATGTCCCGTAACTGATACTGGTCGAAATCTACGGGTATATGTCCACTATTTCTTCTGCCCTTCGATAACATGGCTTAGTCTAGCCGTTCCTTGGCAGTGCGTGCAAGATCATCGTTAGACCTTCGACTTGGCCAAGTAGATATGGCAACTTGTGTGGAATATATTGTAGGACCCATGAATATCTACTGCTATCAGAATTCCTTTGGTTAGTTCCAGGATCAAGACGAAGACTAGGTGCATTCAGATATGCAGATTCGGAGATGCAGTGTTGCTCCCACGTTGCTGAAACTATAGGTACCTAGGTACCTAACTACGTACCTACATGCATCTTGAAGATCGATGTTCAGGTGGCAGATCCATCCCGGCTGAGCGACTAGCTGTCATTTCGATGAATGTAGATATGGGAACGTGGGGGGATTCTAATAGAACAGGAGATCTATAAAGGACTGTCCACGGAAACACAATAGGAGGCACCAAGGAAAATTTGACGAAGAAAAGTCAATGTGAGGTGGCTTTACAAGTACCTGTAGGTATTGCTGCCAGCAGCCAAATAAAAGCCACGGGTTCCTACACACAGGGCCCTGGAGGGAACGACATAGCAACCAGGGTGGATCCCACTAACAAAGCGCCGAGTCTTGTTGGCCAATATTATCTTTCTTATCCCACGCAACCCCAGCATAGTCACCTTCGCTCAAGGTCGCTGCCCGACACAAGCTAACTTCCGCCACAACAATACATTGAGCCGTTTCTTCAGCAAGATGGGCTCAAAGAGGCGGAAGAGATCCCTTCGGTCCCCTGCTAGAGAGGACTCGAGCAGTTTCCAGTCGAGCAAGAGGCAGTGTGCTGGCTCTGCGCAGAGACAGCCGCACATCAACAGCGACGGCAAGGAAAGCCAACCGGCACCCCACCCGACCTACGGCCAGAGATGCGCTTTTCCCAGTCTCGAGAATGGTCGCAACGAGCCTGATTCCGACATCGAGCAAGAAGACGATAATGGCGCGCTTCTGTACTTGAAATTCGTGCGGTAGGCTGATTCCCCCTCCCCCCCCTTCCCAACGAGCCGCGATCCTGCCAAAGCGCTCATGCCGTCCACACTCCTAAGCGGTGCCATAGAAGAAATATTTTTTACTGATATGGTGCGCATTTGTCCAGGGAAGAAGCAAGTAAGATCCCGCATGTGGTAGCAGCTCCCCAATTCGGACCCCAGGTCCCGGCGCGTCGGCCCTTTTCGGAGGAGCTTAATTACGACGACATCGACGACAGCGGGGGGCAGGCGGACATCCCAATCGACGAGAGCAACGGAGAAGACGCGCGAGGTTATTACGAGGATGGAGCGTACGTCAGCAGACCCGACGGCGACGAGGCGGACGAGAGCGACGAAGACGACGATAAAGACATCGACAGCCTCATCCGCCGAGCCGTGTACGCCTCGCTAGCGGCGCGATTCAGCGCCCTCCGGGAGCGAATGTACCAGACGCCGCCCGACGAGGCGGTGCTCGCGCTGCCGCCGCAGCACGAGACGTACGTGGAATCGTTCGGCCCGAAATCGAAGGCGTTCAAGGTGTGGAACAACCGGCTGCGCTCTACGGATCCGCTGCCGGCGCAGGTGGCTACCATGGACAAGGTCAGCGCGCTGCGGCTGCTGCGCATGATCACGCGCGGCTCGTTCCTGCGGCGGGATGCGCTGGTGCAGGAGCGCACCAGCCGATGGATCTGGGCTCTGCTCGCGCGGCTGCCCGACCGCAGCGAGCTGAACTCGGTCGAGATCAGCTACATCCGGGACCTGGGCAAGCGGGCCATGCTCCTGGCGATGTCGACGACGAGCTCTGTCTTCCTGGGCGAGGAGCTAGCCGACCTCGATGGCCAGGAAGGTGGCGACGAAGAGCAGGCATTGTTCGAGGAGGAAGGGGGGCAGGTCAAGGAGGAGGAAGCGCCAATCATCGACATCGGCCTCGACGGCCCCTCCGACGACGAGGGCGAGGCGGCGATGGACATCAGCCAGGCGTCGGATGGCGGCGCCGCTACCCCTCCGCAGGACGCGGCCTCCAAGGCTGATATCGAAGCGGCTAGGGCCCGACTTCTTGCTCAGCTGGCCGGCGGTGGCCGCGACGAGGCCACCGTCCCGGATCTGGAGATCGCGCTCGAGCCGGAGCTCGATTCCGAGCCGGATGCCGGCGACCACGACGGGGTCGAAGTCGACGAGGCGCGGCAGCGCCTGAATCTGCGAGCGACGCTCAACATGATCCTTACTGTCGCCGGTGAGTTCTACGGGCAGCGGGACCTGCTCGCCTTCCGGACTCCCTTCGCCGGCTTGTGAGGAGCCTTCTCGTGTCTCTCCAGGAATACCTGCATACCTACTCTGTGAATTTCTAGGTGGGCCATCTGTTCTGCTTTTCGATACCCATGCATTCCCGTCCGGAGCCTCGTCCGGGAGAATGCCGCTTTTTTTCCCCTTGCCGTTTCCACCTATCCTTCAACCCCCTTCTTTTCACCCCCGGAGACCAGCCTTCCGAGATTCTCATAACGCAACCAATGCACTCCACCCCTCACTGGCCGCTCTGGTCCTTTCAGCAACCCGGAGTGGTAGAGTCTAGCTTAGGTAGGTAGACTCAAACCAAAAAGGACAACAGGTTTGGTTTGCGACGTTCTTCTGCCCGGCATGCCTACGTGTCGGGAAGCCTGCGTGCCTACCTGCATGTGCGTCCGTGTGATCGACGGTGTTACACGTCGTAGCGAAGACGTTTTCGAAGACAACCTGCATGCCCTCTGACAGGAGAAATAAGAGGAGAAAAGACTAGAGGAGAAGAGAATGATCAGACGCCTCCTTTGCGATCGTGCGTCCCCGAACTTGCTGATACAGATCACCGTAAATGCATGAATGATGCGCCTCTTCTAGAAGACCTCCAGCAACCTTATGTGTCCCGGGAGTTTTTTAAGCGGGGCCCGGTAGAGGGGTTCAGCGGACTGGAACCAGGCGTGCCAGGGCATGTGCCAAGGTCTGCGCTAGTGTAGAAAAGGGCGTGCTTAACGCGTCAAAACGCGACGGGAACGCGCTACGCTACAGCAGCGCCGTTCAAGCTATTGCCCTGGAAATGGCACTGCGAGCCCCCCGGAAACCCCGCCGGTTGCGTCGACCAAGTAACAGGAGCCGCCAATCCGCATCGCTGTATTTCATCCCCCTCCCCCCATCAATGACCTATCCGTCCGCCCCAACCAGCCCCAGCCTCTTTTTTTTCTTTATTCCTCTCTCGCTCACAAAGCCTGGAGAAGGCATAGCTAATCTACTCCGTACGGATCTGTACACCGGAATAGCAATCCTCTCCACTCTTCCCACTCTTTCCCTTGCGACCCCGGCGCTATCGCGGCTGCGCTCGATCTCGCCTATCGCGTCCCCGTCAGAGCGGCATCCATTCCCCGGCCGCGTGGTCGGGATCGCAACCTCGCCCCAAGCGCCCTAAGACGAGAGAAGGGCTATATATTTATATCCAAGAGAAGGACGCGACGAGACGAGAAGAAAGGCGAAGAAAATGACGGGCCCCAGGATCAAGCGCCCCTTCGCCGGCGCCGCCAGCGACCCCGCCCAGCGCCAGATCACCTCCTTCTTCCGCAGGGTCTCGGCGGACGACAGCGACAGCGGCGGCAGCAGCAGCGCGAATAACACGACCACGACGAGCGCAACCCCTGCCCTCCCCGCCAGCGTGCAGGCCAACCTGCTCTCCGTCGGCATGCGCGTGCGCAAGTCCGTGCCGGAGGGGTACAAGACCGGCCTGGCCCCGTCGGGGGAGCTTCTGCCTGTGTCGACGTCGACGAGGAAGGACGGCAACAGTCGCGGAGGGCTAGCCGCGCAACCACAACAGTGGGAAAAAATCAGCGGCGCCCCGTTCCCACCCTTCGGCGCGGGGCGTGAGGCCAGCCCGCTATCCTCCCCTCGGGAACTCCTGCCCTTCTGCGGGATCCACAAAGTCGGCGGGCTCGCGACCCAGCCGGAACCGGAGCTAGAGCTGGAAGGCCGGGCAACCACAACAATCCCAGCTATTTCAGTGTTCACGGCTTCCGGCACAGGTGGCAGGGACGTGAACGATAGTGTTGTTTACGACGACGACGACGAGGACGACGACGAGGACACCGATATCCCGCCCGTGCCCGGCCTAACCAGCAGCCAAGACACCGTGGACACGGCCTGGGATTTTCCCCCTTCTTCTTCTTCCTCCTCCTCCTGTCCCCGCTATCACCATCACCACCGCCCGGGCGCGGCCGGCAGTCGCAAGCGCGTCTATACCGAGGAGGGGGAGGGAGAAAAGGAAGGGGATGAGAACCCCGCCGCGGGCCACTTCAGCCTCGAGCCGTGGCGCCACGCCGCCTGGCTCGACGAGGAGGTCAGCCCGCGCACCGTGGCGCCACCTCTACCACCGTCCTGGGAGGGCGGGCGCGGCAATGGCAGGCCAGCGCGGGTCATGGCTGTTCCGAAGCGGCGGGGACAGCAGCAATACACGCAAAAGGGCGGGCTGCACCTCCAAGGGGAGGAGGAACAGAACGTTATGATCGTGGATGACGAAGCGCAGCTGTTGTTACAAGGAGGGGGTCTAACGGGTGTTGATTTTGAGGAGGCGCCGTTTCTGGATATGAGTGCGTGGAGAGGCGATGGCGGTGGTAGTAATAGCGGGAGGGACTTGGAAATGAGCGGTGTTTGATAGGGGCCCAGGCTTCCCTTTGTAGTAGTATAAGCGGCTCCAAGTTGATTTTCACTTTCTTTGGTTGTCTTTTTACCGCGACGCGGCGTTGTAAGAGCTAGCGTCTACTAGAAGCGGTTTAGCTTTGGAACTTTGGAACTTTGGAAATAATTCGAAAAACAATAATGTGTGAAGGCCTGTTATTAAGCATTACGGCATACGGCATACGGCATAACACGAGAATAAGCAACCAGTAATAGTAATAGCAAAAGCTCGAAAAAAAAAACAAGTGTACGCGGGCATTACGGACGGTGCAGCGGCAGTTGGAGTTGAGTTAAGTTTATCAGCCACCCTAACCCATCCCCTTCCCTTTCTCGAATCCCTTCCATATCCCTATGCCTAACCCCGCCGCCGTAAGGCCCGTTGCCCTTCTGCTTGTCTTCCGCGAGCTTCTCCTCGTGCCGCGTTGCGTTATGTGCCGCGTAGGTATGGGCAACGCCACGCACCTCGCTTTGGCATTGCGCGCCTTTGCCCAGGCGTCTACCGTCGGAATCGTGCATACCCTACCTACGTAGGTAGTTCGTTGCTGTAGGCCTTGTATGGTCCTCCTTTGATGGGGTATTCGTGTCTTGCCGTCGGTGGCCTGCGCAATTCGGATCTGCCCCGTCGTGAATTCATCGCGCGTGTATATATCGTACATAGGTGAGCGGCCTCTACATCGGCGCTTTCCACCGCAGGTTGATCTGCTTCCTCCGAACCTGAGAGACGAAGCGAGTTAGCACTACCTCCGATATACGAGTTATCTGTACCTAGTAGCGGTAAGGACGCACCATCGGTCCCAGCACGAAGACGCCGGCGGCCAGGGCCACGACGGTGGCGACCATGGACAGGCGGTTGAAGCCCTTGCTGAGGATGTCGAAGGTGAAGCTGGGGGCGACGCGGGTGCCGTAGACGTCGACGCCGTAGGCCAGCACCAGGCTGGTGCTCTCGACGCGGGTGGGGCTGGTCAGGACGGCGCGGACGCCGACGAGGTCGCGCCGGTGGGAAAGCACCAGCTTAGGGTCGATCTCGATGGCGGGGTGGTACCGCAGCAGGCCCTCCTCGACCTCGGCGGGCGTCGGGTCGCGTCCCACCGGCTGGCGGGGCTGCAGGAGCGGCCGCGGGAGACCGACGAGGCCGTGCAGCTCGGGCAGGTAGGCGAGCAGCTGGCGCGTGGTAATGCCCTGCCAGGTCTGCGTCACGGCCAGGGCGGAGAGGGCGGTGCTCAGGACCCAGGACTGCGACACGACGGAGGGCCGCGCCGGCTGGCCGGCCGGGTTGCGGACGGGTTGCAGCGACGAGAAGTTGGCGGCGTCGCCGAGCGGCCCGCGGTCGTCGGGCAGATCGGACTCGTACAGGTCGGTGACGGTCAGCTGGTAGCCCTGGAGGGACCGGCCGGAGCCGTCGGCGAGGGCGTAGCGGCCGAAGTAGGCGCACAGGAACCAGTTCTCCGAGAGGGCGCACTCGACCGGCTTCTGGGCGTCGACGCCGGCGTGCGTCGTCGAGGCGAGCACCTCGCCGGACACAGTATCCAGCAGTGACACGGCGAGCAGCGACGAGGCCTCGTGGACGGTGGCCACCACCAGCGTGTTGGGGTTGAGGTACTTGTACTTGACACGCCGGTCGCCCAGCACGCGGCCGATGGAAGCCACAGGGTCGTGGCCGGGGCGCGAGGCCACGTGGGCGATGCGGTGGCCGGCGGGCGGCCGGAAGGTCCAGGTGACCTCGCCGACCGCGCGGCCGCCCTCGTCGGCGAAGCGCAGGCCCCTGAGCTCTTCCCCTTTCCCGTCGTCGCCGCCACTGCGCACCACGACGGTCTGCAGGGGACGCCACGCGGCGGGGATGTCGCCGACACTGCCGTCCTTGCCGACGGGCAGCAGCAGGGGCCCCGAGGGCGTGTCCACCAGCGCGGTGCTCTCGACCTGGACACCGGAGCGCGGGGGGGCCCGCTCGACGTGCTCGCCGCCGTCGGTGGTCACGACGATGTACTCGCCACGGGCGCCGCGGACGGTCACCGTGCCCTGGGCCTCGTCGACGTAGATGCCCTTGACGTCCCAGGCGCTGCCGCCGGGGGCGATGTCGACCGCCCTCCTCGTCCACACCACGCGGCCGTGGTCGCCGGCGTCGAGCCCGAACAGGCGCCCGCGCCGGGTGGCGAGGACGACGAGCTTGTGGAAGCCGAAGCTGTCGCGGACCAGGCCGCCGCCGCCGCTGGGCTTGTCGCCGCCGGCAAGGCTGGTACCCAGGACAGCGTGGAGGAGGCGCGGGGGGATGGCGGCGAGGAAGGCGGGCAGGCGCTGCAGGTCGGCGAGGTGCCGGCGCACGCGGTGGACGTAGGCGGCCAGGGGGTTGCCGTGGGCCTCCTGCTCGAGGACCTCGGCGAGGCGCTGCGACTCGGGGATCTCGGCGAAGGCGGCGGCCACGGCGCCGGTCATGCCCTCGGGCCGGGTCCAGGCGAGCTCGCCGTTGCGCACGAGCACCCAGTCGTCGGCGTCGGTCACCGCGGCCGAGCGCACGGCGTAGGCGCCGGCGGCGTTGCGCACGACCTCGGAGACGGCGTGCAGGGCCTGGGCGGAGGACGCGCCGGCCTGGAGGGGCCAGCGGCCGAGCACGTCGGCGGAGGTGGACGCGGTCAGCACGACCTCGTCGGCGGTGATGCGCGTGAAGTAGACGTTGGCGCCGGTCGAGCTGGTGGAGAAGGCGCCGCCGCCGACGGCGGGAGGCAGGCTGTGGGCCCTGGCGACCGCGTTGGTCTTGAGGTCGACGTGGAAGACGTCGGCGCGGTGGCCGGCGACGGTGCGGATGTGCACCAGGAAGTGCGGCTGCGACTGCACCAGGTGCGGCGCGTGGATCTCGACGCCCACCGTGCCGTCGTCCAGGGCAAACTCGTGCTTCTGCTTGGTGCCCAGCACGTTGACGGTGAGCCGGCTGAGCGCGCGGTCGGCCCAGGCCAGCACGGGCGCGGCACAGTTGACGCCGACGAAGACCACGTCCTCGGCGCCCTGGACGTCGCCCCGGGCGCCGACGTGCAGCTCGTCGAGCCGGCGGCCGGTGCGGGTGTCCAGCACGCTCACTTTCAAGTTGTGGCCGCCGGCCGGGCCGTGCAGGCTGACGACGAACACCTTCTCGACGTCGGTGCTGACCTGCAGCGGCAGGTCCCGGCCGGTGGCCTCGCGGAACTCCCACACCACGCGGCCCTCGTTGCCGTCCAGGCGCCGCAGCACGGTGGCGCCGCCGCCATCGCGGAACAGCGCCAGCACGTCCTTGCGGCCGCCGTCCTCGGTCAGCTCCATGATCTCCAGGTCGCGCACCTGCCCGCCGAAGTCCATCCACCACACGTTGCGCCCGCTGACCGCGTTCCACGCGTGCACCGAGCCGCCCAGCGCGCCCACCACCCAGCCCTCGCCCTCACCCGCCCGCAGGTGGCCGCCACCGCCCGCCTCCGTCCGGTTCGCCGCCACCGGCTGCCGCCACACCACCGCGCCAGTGCCCGGGTGGACGGCGCCCAGCACGCCCTCGTCCGTCAGCGTGTACAGCAGGTTCGCCTTGGTGTCCAGCCGCGGCCGGTGGAAGAAGGTGGTGTCCGCGCGCGGCACGCCCAGCAGCTCGTAGTGGAAGTCGATGTCGTCCACCTCGTCCTCGAACACCGCCGTCGCCAGCGGCAGCGCCGCCAGCACGCGGAGCAGCCAGGACGACCGCATCGGACTGTGGGAGGGGGGTGTTCGGAGAGTATTGGGAGGGAGCTTATTCGGGGCACCGACGAGCCGAGCCTATCCCATCCTTCGCCTCGGACAGTGCTCAGTTTGGAGTGTCGAGCAGTAGGCAGCATAAAAATACGGAGCGTAGATCGGACTGTCGAGCAACGGCAGTTCCACGCGGCAAAGCTGTCCGCTTCCGAGACGAGGGGCCGGTTTCGGAGCTGCGAGAGCTTCAAGAGCCTCGAGAGGAGAGAGGCTTCGAGAGAGCTCGACCTGAGGCAGTGCTAGCTTCCAGGCGATGGCAGATGTTGATGACACTGAGGCTACTCAATCAAGTGCCTGGCGAGGAGGAAGGTCGAAACGCAGGCCCGTCATTTCGCAGTTGGGTCCTTCCCAGGGCACGGGCCACAAGAGCTAGCCCCGAGGACCGTGCACTAGCTTATCCTATCGGTTATCGGATCTCCCAGAGGGCCCACTATATCTCCACAGTGACACGTGCCGTCAGTGCCTGCCCAAAAGGGAGCTTCTCAGCTGCTCCACTTTACAGATGACATCAGAATCCCGGAGGTCAACCCATTCATCGAGAACCAGCCAGACTGTGTTCTACTCGCCAATGTTGATCAAGAACGGCACCAGTCAAAGTCACCAATGCACTGTCCATTGCTGACGGGTATCCACCAGACGACAGCAGCTGAGCTGCAGGGGAAACCGTGCCGATGCAGGAAGCAAGGTGAGCTGGCCAGACCGGCGGCCACCCACGGCCATCCACGGACAGCCACTCCGTACGGACAGCCACTCTTCTCCGCTCCGCTGCCTCTCAGCCCGCTGCAGGTCACGGACTATCCCGAAGATTCGCCAGCTCGACGGGGCAGACCCGAACGGCGCAGTGGGGGAGAATCCCAAGGAGAGGGGACCCCAATCCCGGAAGGAGGGGATCTCACCCACACAGGCCGTCTCACCAAGGAGCCGCCCCTCCGGACGGACGAGGGAAGGCCCGACGAGAAGCGAGAATTCGATGGATGGAGGCCACGAGACCAACAAACACCGACGAAGCGAGCATGCCGCTGGCTGTCCCCCTCCCTCAGCTGACCTACCCGTTCCGGTCCGGGATCAGAGAGCACTGTTGATCGTCCGTTCGGGATCCCCCATGAAGGCGCTCCCGCCAGCCGCCGCCGCCGACGCCACGAGTGCGTGGCTCCCTCCGCTGTGTCCTTCCCCACCGTCTTGTTCCCGATTGTCTCTACCTAGATATTTCAGAAGGCATCCCGTCTCCTTCCTCTCCTCCTTCCTCTTGCTTCCTCTCCTGCTTCCTCGCCACAGGACAGAGTCCTTTCTCTACAGAATACACTCCCGTCTCTCTTCATTCTCCGTCTGTCTCTCCATCTGCCTCTCCGCCTGTCTCTCCATCTGCCTCTCCGCCTGTCTCTGCATCTGCCTCTCCATCTGCCTCTCCATCTGCCTCTCCTCCCTCTCTCCTCCTTCCTCTCTCCTTCCTCCCCTCTCTCGTCTATCCCCTCTCGTCTGTCCCTTCTCGTCTATCCCTTCTCCTCCATCCCCTCTCGTCTTTCCCTCCTCATCTATCCCTTCTCCCCCATCCCCTCTCGTCTTTCCCTCCTCGTCTATCCCTCCTCCATCCGCTTCCCCCCCGGGTGAAGTCCCGCTTTCGGGATGTCCGCAACACCGGCCGAGGTGGACGTCGAGAAGATGGCGCTGTACAATCTGGAGCGGGCGCGCAAGACGATGGCGGCGCTAGAGGCGAAGCCCGTGTGGCAGCCGCAGGACACGGCCTCGTTCGACTGCATGCACTACCTGGGCGACGAGGCGCTGGACCGCGCGGCCCGCCAGTTGGCGCTGCGGCCGGGCGATCGCGTCGTGGACATCGGCTCCGGCTTCGGTGCCACCGGCCGCTACCTGCACGCCAAGTACGGCGCCGACGTCACCGGCGTCGAGCTGCAGGCCGGCATCCACGCACTCGCCGAGGACATCACCCGCCGTAACGGCATGGCCGCCGCCGTGCGCTCCGTCCACGCCGACGTTGCCGACCTCGACCTGCCTGTCCCCGTCGATCACGTCGTCTCCTTCCTCTGCATCCTGCACATCCCCGACCGCGCCCGCCTCTTCGCCAAGGCCGCCCGCCTGCTCAAGCGCGGCGGCACGCTGTACATCGAGGACTTCTTTGCACGCCGCAGCCTCGAGGACGAAGGGGAGAGCCAGCTGCTGCGGGACGCCCTTTCCTGCCCCTACCTTCCCTCCCTGGACCGCTACCTCCGCGACCTCGCCGACGCCGGCTTCGAGGACGTCCAGGTCGAGGACGTCACGGACGTCTGGACCGCCTTCGTGCACGGCCGCGCCGCCGCCTATCGCGCCTCTCCCGCTCCCGAGCCCTCCCTGCTCGGCTTCTATGACGCGGTCGACCACCTTTTCGCCAGCGGCAGCGTGGGCGGGGTGAGGCTTACGTGTATCAACGGCAGCCGCTAGTCGCGGCTCCCGGGAGGGACAGGAGAGGCAGGAGTAGGCTTCGATGATCTAGAACCGTTCCGAAAATTACTACCCACCCAAGACTGCGGTCTCGCCTCTGCCCCAACTTCCAGTCTCTTCCCGTTTGCAGCATAGCCCAGAACATAGCCTACAACATAACTCCTGATTTGCATTCGTGGCGGCGAGCGAAAATAGAAGACACCTCCCCCCCCCCTTCATTTCAGACCACGGGCCCTCCTGCGGATCCTGCGTTACGTGCGTGATGGCCTCGCTCACGGGGGGGGG
>JAKLNC010000415.1:0-23084 GCA_022813145.1 Barbatosphaeria neglecta
CTGTTCCTTGGCGCAGCCCACGTCACGCTCCCCCCCCTTCCTTTGTTCATTCCTGTCCCTAATCTCTTGGCCCCCCCCCCCCCCCCCCCCCCCTTTCTCCAGTTTCTACGTTTCCCGCGAAGGGGTAGGCCGGCGGGACACGCTCCGGGGAAGCTCGCGTCGCTTGTCAAGGGCCGCGGTGGCCATTGCTTTGATCCGGGGAGGGGCCGGTAAAATCGGCAATTTGGGTCCAGCGAGGTCGCCCAACGAAATGCCCACGCCGCTCTGAAACCCCCGGTGTGTTTGATTTCTCGATAGTAGCACCGGTAAGTGAGCGCGAGCTATCGTAAAGAGGTACCTGGGTACGTAAAGTACTCAGTACACACACGCCCATCTTTAAATAGTCATCCGCCTTCTTATTGGGGGAAGAAATCCCCAGCACACCACCACCACCCCCTGCCCCGGGCAGAGAGAGACGGAGTTAGAGAGAGCGAGAGAAACAGGCAGACGAAAAAGGGAGAAGGCAGACAAGGATGGGAGAAAAAGTCTCATTCTTTCGCGGGCGCGCGCGCGCATTCACGTGCAATTATCGCCGTCAGGCTGCCAATCGTCTTACACCCTTCGCTCGACGGTCGCTATGCAACCCAAGCGAGGCTACCAGCCTTGCGCCAAGAGGAGCGAATCTGGGGAACGACCCACAACGCGCGCCGCGCTGCGAAGCGGGTACGCGGGATAGGCCTCGCTACCGTCCTCCTCCATACGACCCGCGATCCACAGTCCAGCTCGCTCGGCCGCCTCACCCGCTCTGGGAGCACTGAGGGGGGGAGTTAGCCGGCTGCGGCATTGTACGAGCATTGAAGCCAGCAGTGTATCATTCTGCGTCTCCGTGCTGCAACTTTCTCAGCTCAGCCAGCCGGAATCTCTCCAATCCCACAGGCTCATCCAGCTCCCGGGAGGGCCCCAAGGACACATCATCCGACGAGCGGTATGCCGGCGGCCGCGCAGCCAGAGGTTCCGACGGCGCCGAGCCCTCCCAGTGCCGCGCCCCGGCCGGGAGAGGCTGCCACCAGTCTCCCGTTTTCGCGTGCCAGCGGGCGCCGCAGAGCTCCCACAGCCGGCTGGCCGCCCGCTTGTAGGCAAAGCGCTCGTCCTCGCCGGTGAAGGCGACGCGATTGCTGAAATCCACCTTGCGCCCGCCTTCGACCCCAAAGTCGGAGTCCCGGTCGGGGTCGTAGCGGCTGGTCCTGGATGACGACTCCGAATACGTCGAGACGTTCGGTCGGAAAGGGGACATCTGATCCTGGTAGACCTCGGCGATGGTTTCCGAGTACGTCGCATCATCGTCCTCTCGGGTCCCTCCGCCGTCCGCTGTTCTCGTCGTTGTCGTCATCGTCGTCGCTGTGGCCCCGTGGCGGCCTTTCCTCCTTTCTGCAGCATCAGCGGCCCGCTGCGACTTGGGGTTGTCGGCAGGCCTCGCCTCGGGAAAGAACAGGTCGTCCGGGCCCGATTCGGCCCGCAGGACCAGTTTGCAGCGGGCCTCGTAGAGCGCATCCAGGAAGGTGATGAACCGCCGCGCTTCATTCTTCTGCGCTAGAGTAAGAACGGGCACCCCGTCGACGACGAAGGTGTGGTAATTGGAAGCCAGGCTGATGTAGTCGGCGGGGCCCAACGGCGCGACGAGGTCCTCAAATTGCCAGTACGCGACGCCTCCGTGCTGGCGTGGAACGGCGAGTCTCCTTCCATACACGACAAGCTGGGAGGGCGTCCAGGGCGTAGTCGCAACGGTCAGCCCAGTGCCCTCCAAGGCGAGGCCGTCCCACGAAGAGTCGCATTCTGCGAGCAGGATGTACTTGGCTGGTTTCTGCAGCGCCCCGGTCTCGGCGCTGTCGCGTAGCGAAGAAGGAGTGTCATCGGCGCTCCTGCTGGTCACCAGGCCAGCGGAGCTCTCCTCGGCAGGTGCTTGGAGCGAGGACACGTCAGCCTGGTACCGCCGCCAATCTCTCGCCGTCTCCATGTGCCAAAAGTCACACCGGGCTCTGAGGACCTCCAAGAAGGCGGCGAAGTCGCTGGTCTGCCCAGACAACTCCCCACCGAGGCGACGGTGCCTATCCGTCGCCAAGTATCGGCGAAGCAGGCCGCCCGGCGGCGGCGGCGAGTACTGGACCCCCATGGCCTTCTCCAGCTCCTCGGGCACGCGGTTCGAAGAGGCGACGAGCACGCCCCCCAGCCGGAAGAATAGAATGAACAGATGGCTCACGAGCTTGCTGGCAGCGCGGTCCGGCAGCTGGAATTCGTCTAGGAACAGGATCGGCGACTCCTCGACCATCTCCTTCGCCATCCACAGCAGGGAATACTCCTGGTCGTCCCGAGCGAGCCCCGGGTGCGCTCGCCGGAACTGCTCGAGGCGCGAGAAGACGTACAGCATGAACGTGTTGAAGTGCCACCGCCTCTTCCAGCGCGTCGGCAGCCCGTCGGCAAGCAGGTCGATGAGCATCGACTTCCCGGTCCCGACCTCCCCGGACAGGAAGAGGCCCTTGGGCGAGTCGATCTCCACGGCCGCATGGTGGCTCGTCAGAGCCCTCGTGAGCGCGAGGCCGGCCCGGGTCCCGGTCCCCTCTGCGTGCTGCCGTCTGCGGAGAACCCGGGCGAGCAGGGGGTTCCGCCAGATCGGATGGTTCTCGGACGCCAGCTGGCGCTGCTCCGTCTCCTTCCGCTCCGCATCCTTCTCGGCGGCCTGCTCGAGGGCCTGCGCTAATTGCCGGAGCCGCGACCGGAACTCTACGGGCGGGGAGTAGTCCTTCAAGCGGACGTACAGCTTCTGAAGGTGGCGCGCGAGGCGGTGCTGCGCCAAATCCGGACGGCAGGCGCCGCTGGCTAGCAGAGCCCGATATCTGACGAGAGGGTCGGTGATGGTAACCGACGTGGCGATGCGCCTCATCGCTTGTGACAGGATTTTGATGCTGCGTATATCTCGCCGACGGAAGAGAGAGCCGGCTCCATGGGGATGGATCGATGCCGCCGCCGTCTCCCTCGAGTGTCCCTCGATGAGGAGAGCTGACGAGGTTGTCGGTACCCGTACTTCGTATGATTTGGCCGTTGAAATTCAAAAGTCGTCGCACGTCTAGCACGGATGGCCCTGGCTTTCAGCGTCGAGCTAATCCTAATGCGGAAGTAGGGTAGCTATTTCCTCCCAGTCGATCGCAAAAAAAAGCTCAGTCAGCATAATGAGGCTCGTGGTGCCTGGATATGATGTCACCGTTGCTCGGCCAGCCGAAACGAAACAAGGACGTGAGATGAGCCGAAGTGTCAGAGATCCATAGATGCGACGATGGTCTCATAAGTGTCATCTTCCATTTTGGCCCGCGAGGCGGCACAGCTGTCTTCTGCGAGGAAGGTGGTCTGTACCTATTTCCAGGATAGCCGTCGAGAAGAGGGCGTCGTGCCGAGTGGGAAGATGTGCTCGTTCAATTGGCGCATCTTTGGGTAACAGCATGGCAGCTTACAGCGCATCCGTGTCAGGCTGGCCTTGCCTGCAAGGAGATGCTGGAGTGACGCTTGATTGGGGTACGTAACCACGGACGGCACGTGGGCGCAAAAACGCAGGTCGTGAACACGGTGCCTGATTTGGCTCAGCATTGGAGCTCGTTGGCCAATAAAGAATCTTGAGCAGTGAGGCGAGCCTGGAGCAAGAACCTCGACCGAGTCGCCGCATTCGAAGCCTGAAGCTTCCGGAACCTATCTGACCTACAGGGCCTGTTGGGGCCCCACGGACGGCCCGCCAGAAGCCACAGCAGCGGGCAGCAGGCAGCTCAGGTGCTCCGTTGGGGGCATCGAGGGGGTCAGCTGGCGCCTTCGTGGCCTGTGCGCGCTGGGAGGAGGGCGCTGAGGAGCTGCTGAGTGGCCCTGAGCAGCGGCCCGAAGGTGAGGCGGTTGGGCGGGCTGGGGCAGCAGAATTGGAGGTGGTTAACACCGCCCTGGAGCCGACCACTAAGAACCCGCAAATTTTCTGCCCGAAATCAACAAGGGCCCAATCGTCG
The DNA here is from genome assembly GCA_022813145.1 of Barbatosphaeria neglecta. Classification (NCBI taxonomy): domain Eukaryota; kingdom Fungi; phylum Ascomycota; class Sordariomycetes; order Barbatosphaeriales; family Barbatosphaeriaceae; genus Barbatosphaeria; species Barbatosphaeria neglecta. Next base: position 4,017 of record JAKLNC010000415.1, read on the forward strand.
AGAAGCTTCGTCACTAGAGGCTGCAGGCGCAGGCTGACAACTCACTCCGTGCATCTATTTCTTCTCATTCTTTTTTTCCTGCCCCCTCCAGCATCCCGCTCCCCGACCGACCTTCGCGCGCCGCCCGCACCGATCATCGCCACTCCTCCGGACCTCGTCCTGCAAGCCGCGCGCTTTTTATCGCGGCGCCTCGCTACCTTGGCAACAGCTGCCCCGTGCTCCCGTGCCCCATCTGCATTTTCTCCGCGAACGTGGAGAGGAAAAAAAATCCGCGATGTTCTCCGCGTACGAGGGCGGTCCGGCGACGGCGACGCGGAGCCGCCGTCGGCAGCGGCCGCTATCTACCGACAACTCTGTGCAGCAGCCCAAGGCCAAGCGCCAGCGGCTGCCACTGAGCGAACAGACGCACGCCAATCCCGACGCCCCCCCGGAGATGTACGAGGTCAAATCCGACAAGGCCGCGATGCTGAGCGTGAAGCACGACGGCGTCGAGAACGCCCGCGCCCCGAAGAAGGACGTACTGAGCGTGCGGTCAAAAAAGCCCAAGGCGGGCGAGAGAATAAGCAAGGGAGATGGAAGCATCATGCTGGTATGCCCTCGCGTCCCCTTCTTGATATCTTTGCTGCGATGTTTGCTGCGATGCTGGCTGTGATGCTGGCTGTGATGCTGGCTGTGATGCTGGCTGCGATGCTGGCTGCGATGCTGGACCGCTGCTGGTTGCGAAGTCGGGACTGGGCCGCGCTGACCTGTGAATCGAACGTGCAAGACAAGTACCAACGCGTACGCCGTGAGCAAGCTGCCGGCTCTGCCAGACAGGCTCCGCGCGGACTCGGGAGGTGAGTACCTCGCCCATGCAGAACAAACCACCGATATCATCATGGGATGCATGGGGTGCATCTGGTGCCCCGTCTCTAACGCGAACATCACCTGTGCAGGCCGACAACACGGCGCCGTCTATTCCTCAAACGGCTACGCTATCTGCCTAACCCACACTCACGCCCTGGTCTGGCCGTACACCGCCAACAACCCGTCCCCCGAAACCTTCACCTTTGCCCTGCCCTACCCTTCGCGCCATGCTTCCGACCCGCTCCCCCTGGGCGCCCTTGTGCCCCCCTCAGCTTCCTCGGAAGAGCCCGGCTTGGTCGTTGTCATGCCTACTACGGGAAAGGTCACGTACTGGGAGTCCATCTCCAGCGCCGCCACGCTCGACTTCCTGCGGCAGCAGCGGAACGGGGTGGAGGACACCATCCCCGGCCTGTACTCCGGAGAGCACGTCACCGAGATCGTCAACGCCGAATCCGCCGGGTTCGTTCTCGTCTTCAGCAGCGGCCGGGTAGCATACTTGGGCCTTCGTGACAGCCACGGGAGGCCAGCCATAGCGGTTCAGTTCCTCCGGAGTGGCACGGCCTCCGCATCCTCTAGCTTCTTCGGCAGCATTCGCCACGCCCTTAAGCATTCGACCGCCAGGGGAGACGTGGCTGCCGTGAGGGCCGGCCCGGTGTTCAAGGTGGGTGAGCGCACTATCGTGGCCGCCACCTCGAGAGGGAAGTTCAGCGCGTGGAGGGTGCACCGCGGGGGGAACCACGACGTCCTGGCCGAGGTTGATCTGCGCGAGAGCATCGTGAACAGCATCCGATATGTCGATCCTCGCGAGGATAGCGCCGTGTCCGAGACACTCGAGGTGGTCGACTTCGCCTTCGTCCCCAAGGGGGTCGAGCACAAGTACACGGAGATGACCAGGCTTAGCAACGCCATCGAGGTGAAGGACGACTCCGTGCAACAGCTCCTGGCTCTGGTCGCGTGTGCCGGCAGCAGGGGCCAGTGCCGCTACTACCTAGCCGAGCTCGTCATCTCTCTCGACTCGGGCCGCGTTGGCGCCGTACGGCCTATCTCCTCGTACCTGAGTCCCGTTAACAAGCAGGCCATTGGGCGGCCGCGGATATACCTGCCGAGGCCTGCCATAGTCGCCTTTCTCGTCTTCGACCGAGCCGTCGTCATCGCATCCTTAGCCCAGCCCCCCGATACCCCCGACTCCCAGCTACAGGAGGACACGACTCACATCTTACCGCCGACCTTCGAGGACGTCGTTGACCTCCGCAACGACGGCGCCTTTGAGATCGTTGGCTCCGGAGTCGAGGAGCCTCTGCACGCCCTCTCCGAACTCGAGGCTCCCTCGAGGCCCCATCGCCACAAGTCCAAGAACCCGGCGGCCATCGTCATAATCCGCGGCGTCGGCGTCGTTCGCGTCGCCACATCGGATATCGATCGGTTCGCCAGCGAGAGACCTCCCGTGGTCACCGCCAAGAGCAAGCTGGACCAGGCGGTCTTCTTCGGGATCAAGGATGATAACCCCCTGGTCTTCGAAGGGCGCCGACAGACCGAGTTTTCGAGCGCGGAGCTGGGCGAGGCGGCGCTGCTGCTGAGCCACGAGATCCTAAGCTCGAGAACGCCGTACATAGCAACCCTGCCGGCTTCTCTCGAGCAGAACCTGCGGACGCGGATGGGGTACCTAGACAAGCTCATGTCTCACCTGAACGCGCTGAAGGTCGACCTGGACCGCCGCGTTCGCTGGGCGCTGCTCTCGAACGCCGAGAAAATGGCGACCGCTGCACTCATCTGGTTGCAACACGAGCAGTTTCTCGCCGACCGCGCCGACGGCAAGGGGAACGAGAGGAAGAGCATGGTGTCGGAGATCGTCGAGTTCATCCACGAAGACGAGAAGAAGAATCCGATCATCGAGATTGGGGAGGTCGACCGGGTTAGGCACTTCTTGCTTAACGACGTCTGGAGGCTGGAGCTGTTTGTCGCCTGGGCCTACGAGGTTCTCAAGTACGTGTACAAGGGGCACGTTATTGATGACCGTGGCATCACCAGGCTGCTTTACGAGGCCGTCGAGATCAACCACCGAGCCCCGCTCTGCGCCCTGGAATACCGGAAGCAGAACTTATCTTTCTACGGCCTGGCCGGCGAGCAGTTGGAAGGTGGCATCCTCGCGAGCGGTTACGAGGGCCTGCCGGAGCCGTGGACGGCCACTCACTTCATCGCGAATAACTCGAAGCGGCTTGTCGAGCTGTGCTACACGTGGCTAGACCAATACTACCCCCCGCAGGTGGGCTCCGCCGGAGCACCCGACCCCGGCCTAATTGAGTCCATCCGCGAGAACCTGCCGGTCCTCACGGATCAGTATCTCGTCTGTCTCCAGGAGCACTCGCGCTGGGCGCTGACGCGCGACGACCCCCAGGAGCACCAGTTCGGGGACCGTTGTGCCAAGTTATATCTTGAGGATCGCTTTTCCAAGGTGTACAAGCTCAAGAGCTATGGACTGTGGGACGACTCCATCGCCGTCGCCGAGAAACATCACTCTCTTAACGCCTTGGCGAAGATCATGGTGGAGGAGGTTAGGGTGCTGCGCAAGAACGCGTCGAGCCGAGAGATCAGCGTGGCGAGGGCGACCGAGATAGACGCTCTCGCCAAGATCAAAGAGCAGCGGATAGCCGAGTACTTCGACCAGTACCGAGAGCCATTCGCCTTTGCTGTATACGAGATCTTGCTGAGGGACGAGGGCATCAAGGCTGTGATGGACTTCCCTGGGGACATGGCTGGCTACTCCACGAGATTTTTGAGGACGAGGCCGGATCTCGCCAAGATCTCCTGGATCAACGATGTCGAGAGGGAGAAGGACATCGACCACGCCGCGGAGACGCTCATGAACCTGGGCCTCGGCCAAGAGCAACAAGTCTGGAGCAAGAAGATCGAGCTGAGCCTCGGCAAGCTAGCCCTACTTGCCGAACAGGAGCAGGAACAGGGATCATCGGCGCGATCTACACCAAAGCTAATCACCTATTCGGATGCTGGGAAGACCGCCAAGCATGACGAGGACATTGACAAGATTGACCGGCATCTTATCGTCATCAAGATCCAGGACATCCTCTACAATTGGGTCTTCCCCTCGATCAGTATAGCGGTCGACGAAGCTGCCGAAGTCGGACTGGCCATGGAGAGTCATGCTAGTCGGATTTCGAAGAAACAGAAGGCGCTACTTGGCCTGTTTGAAGACGGCATGACGCGACTGCTCCGACACGAGGCGCTTGATCCATTCTCGCTCATCGACGTGCTCACGCTGATACACCCTAAGAGGGATGAGTTCATGGCCGTCGAGGAAGACCAGTATGTCCTGGCGCTCCGCGTAGCCGAGTACAGCCTGGGCGGCGAAGACCGCATAAACGCCCAGCGACTCATCTGGCGGAGGTGCTTCATCCGGGACGACTGGGCGCAGATCAACAACACGCAGCTCCAGGATGATAACTCGACTGCTTCCGCCGTCGGCCATACGGCTCCATTCTTGACCGTATTCGCAATTTGCGTCCACCGTAAGCTCTTCTCCCCTCCGTTCTACTCGTCGCCGTCTGATACTATAACGCTAACACGGACAATAGGTGTCTCATATGAAAAAGACTTCTATCCTCTCGTCAAGCCTTCAGAGGCCCTTGGTGTCTACACGGATAGCTTGGACTCCCGGTTCGACGGGACGGACGACGGTTTCCGCAGCAAGCTGCTCGAGTCGATGAGGCACGAAGACGGCATCCTCCGCCGTTACATCGAGAAGAACCGACTAGAAGAGTGGTACAGGACGGTCGTGGATGGAGCGGAAAAGGCATGCCAGATGGAGCTGGACAATGCAACCGCGCTCGGCGCCCAGGTGAACGGGGCCGAGACGAACGGACAGAACGGACAGGCATAAGGGGCGGCCTCGCGGCCAACGGCAAGCCCTTCTACAAGTAAAAAGATGGGTGGCCGGTTTCGACCTTCGTGAGGAGCACGGGTCACATGCAGTTGGGTCTCCTTTGGAAATGAGGCGTTCAGGACAGACGACGTTGGCTTGTAAATTATCATTTCCCCGGTGTTAGTGTCCTGTTTGTTTCTTTTTGTTTGTTTCCTATTTCGTAATTTTCCGTTCTTCGTGTACATTTCCTCTTCTCTGACTATCCTATTACCTGCCTGAGTGCGATGATCTTGCATTGGATTCTGGACTTGGGGAGGAAGCATTGAAGGGTGTAAACAAAAAAAGGTGAAGCCTAGGTGATGAGCGTTTATTTCTTTTTTGGTTCGTTTCGTCCTTCCAGCACGATGGAAGCCTCATGCATACATGATCGGCTGAGGTACCTTCTTATGTAAGAGTGTAGCAATCAGGAACGGAAAGAAAAAGAGCTTTGTGGAGGCCGCGAAAAAGACAGGCTAACAGCCAGCCATTCACAACCCCCACCCACCTCCTCACCTCACTCCTGCCATCTGATGAGCTTTTACGGTCTTGGCATGCCTTTGAATGAAATGAGGAGACATGGCCGTCCGGCCCATGACTTGTTGCCACGATAGACGGCGGACTTTGGCACCTTTCTGCAGGATTACGGATACGGGGCACACGGGACGGCTGGGAACGGCACCCCCGTCCCCCTACCCTCCCCCCCCTCCGCCCCCCCCGTCTCTAGTGTTTTCGTTGGGCGACGCCCGCTCAGGAAGCATCAAAATGAGAAAAAGAAAAGAAAAAGAAGATGTGAAGTAAGAAAAAGCGCTTCCCGAGGTCAGAAGGAGGTGGGGGCTGCCCAATTCCGGGGACGGGCGGTGGGAAGAGCCAACCAGGACCGGTTCGGATCCCGGCAGTTGGGGAATGTGAAACTGACAGGTTATCTCAAGCTCCGTAGTCCGTGGATAGATGGCGGTCTGAAGGATCGTGTGTAGTAGTCATATCCCGGGCATATACCTCGGAATGTAATCCGTACGGATTGCTCTGTAGATGTACATACCTACCCAGGTAAGAGTAACGGCTCAGGTAGTCTTTTTGTATGACTGAAGCATGTGAAACGCTTGCTCACGGCTGACATGCAGGAGTTGCCAGCCGGGAGGCACCGTACCTAGGCAGAAACGCGAAAAAGGTGGCCGCACGATACAGACTACAGAGCAGCAAGCAAACGAAATCGCGGGACGGTATTAACTGCTGCATCTCGCCTACGTAGGCAGTAACAGGTAGGAGGGCCGGACTACTACGGAGTGCCTCCTGCAGACGGGACGTGACTCCTGCTTCGGTCACGGGTGGCTCTGAAGGTGGTATTGAGGGTATGTATGGGAGGGCACGAGGTTCGTAGGCGCGTCATTCCTGATGCTTATAGGAAGCTGCCATAGGTACGAGTACCAACGGCCCTGAAACGGAGCCTCATGTGGCATTAGGACGGACTGAAACCACACCGTCTTTACTAGGTACTTGCGTACTGGAAGCAACAGGTGAGGTGCCTACGAATAAGAGAGACGTACTATCACGGTCTAAACTTGCAGTTTACAAATACCTACCCAGTAGAGTCATATTGGCAGCGGCATCCCTACCCGTCAAAGAGGATCAACCACCCGGAAGGCATTGAGCTTAATAAAGATCTTTATGCCTTAACCGTTCATCACCCGGGGGGCTGCAAGTCCCTGGGGGCGGCCGACGCACGGGGCGTGGATCGGTCGGTCGGCTCGCCTCAGAAGAGAGGTCTTGATCTCCGCTGCAGACGGTGCGATGCGATGCTGATGCCCTTTCTGTATGGTCTGTATGCACATATGTGTGTAGGCTCCCTCCCGGCAAGCCGCGATCCCTTTCATGCCGCGACCAAGGACGAGGGGATCGAAGGGATCGCGGGGAGGGGATACGGAGAGTTATTCTTGTACGACGGCTTGCCGATCTCTCTCTTGTGTAATCCGTATAGACGTAGAAGGCAGTTTTTATCGGGATGCGAGGGTTTTGCTCCGTATCGACCTTATGATCTGAGGTCGCCCTCGCATATCTCTGGGGTGGTCCCGCATCGCGTGCGACTTCCCTAGGAAGTGAGAAGTGAGTGGGACAGACTGGACACGCTTGACCTTTTTTTCCCTGTATCGTCACCGCGCCCGCTTGGCATGTGTGGCTGGGATGGTTGGTCGCGTCGCGGTGAAAAGGGTGCAGCGCCCGTGCCCTGTTTGATAGACCTCTTGCCGTCGTGCAACAGCTCGCGTGGGGGGAGGGTGTTGTATCCGAGATGGAGGTTCGCGTAATGCGTTCTGTACTTGTACTGACTTCCACGTTCGTCGCTGGATGCGCCTTCAAATTGTGCTCGGTACCTGCGTCTCAGTTCCTTTCCGTGCTGCTCCGTACGGAGTGCATGCCATCCTACCGAGTCCCAGCGCAGTCCCGCCGGTCTAGCGGCGTGCTAGTCTTTCTCCAGACGACGGAGAGGAGGAGTGAGGAGGAGGCTGGAGAAGTAGAGGGGGTAAAAAAAAAAAGGAGAAAGGAGAGAGAAAAGGAGATGGGATGGCTGGGGTTTGCGGGTATGAGCGATGGGGCGGCCCAGAGGGAAGAATCTCCGAGGTAAAATCCCTCCTCGACCTGCGGATAGTGCACCTTGTTTTGTGCTAGCGCACTCAACGCCCAACAGCCGCCTCGCTTTTTAGGGCCTAGCAGCTGAGACGGGCTGCGTGATTCTCGACCGCTCTAGAGGCGAGTGCGTCCTACCTACTTTCGCACAAGCTCCTCCTTGCCTTCTGCCTTTTGCCTCATGCGCTAGGCAGGAGAAGAGTATATTTACGGATCACTCCGTAGGTACGGATTAGACTTTTGAAGGGAAGGAACATCGTCCTCCGCTTGAACGGCTTGCTTTAGCGCTGCGAGGACTCCATTCTGGCCATCCTTCTGAGCAGGTGGTATTTGCAGTGGAGAGACAGGGGAGGCTCGGTGGTTCGCTCGCTCGCAGCGGCTGGGGACACGACAGCACGGGCCCGCGGTCCATCGTGCCCCCATCGATCATAAAATGGAGGTACCCGAGTGCATGCCTGCGACTGGTACGGCGTAGAGGTACCTGAGCGGAACGACGGCGTCCAGGTAGTGAAAAATCTAGCGGGCTTCAACGGGTATCGACAGGAGCGTACAGCAGCGCTAGAGCAGCCTGGGGCTCTGAAAGTGAAGGCGGGTACTTTTTTAGGTTGCGCCGCCGCCGCCGCCGCCGCCTAGCAAATCGTTAGCCACCGGCTGGCCAAGCACAAACCAAACGCCCGAACGGATCCTACCAAGCACAAAGCTGCCCCATCCACACACCACCCTGGCCTTACCTTAGCGTACCCCGGCCGCCCCAGCTCTCGAGGCAACCCTTTTTTCCTCTCCGCCCATTCTTCGATCTTTCTTCCTCCATCTCAGCTCCTTCATGCCAACCCATCGTGCGCCTCCAAACCCGCGCGCGGCCAGCACTCCCCTTCCCGCTCCTGCCTCGCCTCTTTGTTACCACCGCAGGCAGCAATTGAGGGACAGCTACCGGCCGACCGTCTACTCTCGTCCGGTGTCCTTCCCTCCCCAAGGACTAAGGTGGTCTGACGTACCTCTCCCGTCTCGCACGGGGGATCCTTACTTACGGCGCCGGCCTTCTCGCGCCTTGCCGTTGGCTGGCGACGGCATTTGCATGCTCCTCTGAGCCACCAACAAGGAACGGCAGCGTCCCGCAAACGCTTCGCCCCCCCGATTCTCAGGTGCGACTCGTGTGCCCCCATAACTGCTGGGTGGGTATCTACTACCGATCCTTTCTCTGTTTTCCTCCCTCTCCCTCCCATTCCTTCTCTCCTCTCCCCCTTCCTTCCTCCATATCACCAATTCTTATGCGGCCATTGCCCTCTGTTTTCGCGACCGCCAATTATCAACACAGACAAGGACAACAATTTGCGAAGCCTCCGCGGGCTTTCGCTTGGGGCGTTTTCACGTCCTCCGTCTGGCTGGGCAATTGGGGGCATCCGTGCCTTGCAGTCCGCTGACCGCCAATTTGATGCATCACTAGGCTGCCCATTTTCGGCAATACCGCCCTAGAAGTACTACTACCGCGCCGCCGCCGCATCCCCTAGCCGCCGTCCGCCCTGGATTCCCCCCAAACCTTTCCCTCTCCGCCCACCATCGTCGTCCTCGCGTGCTCCCCCTTGGGCGACGATTCGTGACCCTGTCGACCACAATGGCGTCCTCATCGTCGAACGTCGTTGGTGTGCACTACAGAGTAGGGAAGAAGATTGGGGAGGGCTCCTTCGGCGTCATTTTTGAAGGCACGAACCTGCTTAACAACCAGCAAGTGGCTATCAAATTCGTGAGTCCGCCCTGCGTCTGGGTTGCCTGCAGCCTTGCGTGTATACTCTCCTGCTTCCGATACCATCTTGTTTTATTCTTGTTTATTGATGTTTTCTTTTCTGTATTATTCAGGAACCCCGAAAGAGCGATGCTCCTCAGCTCCGCGATGAGTACCGCACCTACAAGATCCTCGTTGGCTGCCGTGAGTTTTGCCGATCACCTCTCCCCGTCCCCCATGATTTAGCACTAACCCATCAAATTCGACAGCTGGCATCCCCAACGTCTACTACTTCGGCCAGGAGGGCCTCCACAACATCTTGGTCATCGACTTGCTGGGTCCCTCCCTAGAGGATTTGTTTGACCACTGTAACCGACGGTTCACTATCAAGACCGTCGTGATGGTTGCCAAACAAATGGTGCGTCTCCAGCAATCCCCGTGACTACGCACGGTTTCGACACGGGCCTGCGCCTCGTGCTAACTTGTTATCTTCTCAACAGCTCTCGCGGGTTCAAACAATCCACGAGAAGAACCTCATCTACCGGGACATCAAGCCCGACAATTTCCTGATCGGCAGACCAGGGACTAAGACGGCCAACGTGATCCACGTTGTCGATTTCGGCATGGCGAAACAGTACCGCGATCCTAGAACGAAGCAGCACATCCCATACCGCGAGCGGAAGTCTTTGTCAGGCACAGCCCGGTACATGAGTATCAACACCCATCTCGGACGCGAGCAGTCTCGTCGCGACGATCTGGAGGCTCTCGGTCATGTGTTCATGTACTTCCTGCGAGGAGGTCTGCCGTGGCAGGGGCTCAAGGCCGCCACCAACAAGCAAAAATACGAGAAAATCGGGGAGAAGAAGCAGACGACGCCGATCAAGGAGCTCTGCGAGGGCTTCCCCCACCAGTTCGAGAAGTACCTGACCTATGTTCGGAACCTGGGCTTCGAGGACAACCCCGACTACGACTACTTGCGCGAGCTCTTCACCCAGGCGCTTAAGGACACCGGTGGTGTCGATGACGGCGAGTACGACTGGATGAAGATCGGGAAGGATTCGAAGAAGCCCGACTGGGATAAGCTGCACAACCCGAACCAGCGGCCAGGCCCGTCCAACATGGAACTGCATGGCAATTCACGAGGCGGCGCCGGTACGCCTCACCAGAGCGACCCCCGGACCCGACTGACTGTGGACCGTTTAAACGCCGCGCAACCCCCGCCTCCTTCACCGATCAAGCAAACGCCTCGGAAAGATCGGCAAAACGCCCCCGGCGCCATTATGGCGCAGAGGGGCAACGGAGTCGGGGGTCTTCGGGACATGGCCACCCCGACGGGCTCAACGCAGGCCCAGTTCCAGAACAGCACCCAGAACCTACCTCAGAGGCCGATGCACCAGTCGCATAACATGCAGCAACCGCCGCAGCCTAATGGCCGGCCGGTTGAGCAGCAGCCGACTGGCTTCCAGAAGTTCATGAAGGTTCTCTGCTGCGGTTAGCGTCCACGAAAGCATACGCGTAAGCTTCTCGCAGCCCGTTTCCGCGTCCAGTGAGTCTCACTAACACGTTCTCGTCTCAGGGTAATTATACCGTGCTGTCCCTTGCTCTTGGTATTTCGATCGTGGAGATGTAGACTGGGCCATTGCGACTGCATTTCTCTGCGGGTCGATAAATCCTGTCTCTGCGCTTCACATTGCGGACCATCTTCCTACAGCGCGTCGGCCTTTAGGCCTGTCGTTCGCTCACCCACCCTCCTTCTCCCCCCGTCTAGTCTTTTCTTCCGCAGTCGATAGCGGCTACCCAACCATCCACTACGCATATAGACCGAACTCTAAGCGGCCTCGCCGCGTGCACCCCCAACCTGTTTGGAGGTGGACGTGCGGCGGCCGGCCATCTCCCTCTCTCTCTCGGATGTGCATTTGTCACATTGCATGGCGTCCATTCCCTTTTCGTTTTCTCGGCATCACATCAAACGGTATATCGACCGGACCGGGTTGGTGGGTTTGGCCGGGCACAAGAATCCCCTCATCAACTTTTCTCCTTGTTTCCTTTTTTCTCCCCCTACTGTCCTCTGTTTCCTCCATAATGACGAGATCAGGGATTGGGTTTTTCCAGTGTCTGATTGAGGCTGCGCAGCATGGCGCTGGGTGACATTTGTGAAACATTATTGCATCGGGTCTAGCTTCTTCGTTTGTTGACACCCTTGTTTATAATAATAAGTTTGACGTTGGGGAGTGGGGAGGTTGGGGGTGGCTAGAGGAGGGTGACAGCAGATGCAAGGATGTTGAACGAAAAGGAGGTCGAGGTGTGAGGCTGGTGTTGTTGGGAGTACTGCCTGATACGGGCGAAGAACGGGGACGGCGTCTAGACAAGAGGGATGAGGACAATGGCACACAACATATCAAAAATCCGTATCAGTACAGCATCAGTGTATAATGGCATGCATAGTTTGTCCGTTGGAGAAGCATTGCCCTTCCTGTCTCTTTAAGTAACAGTACCTTGGAACAGCAGTAGGTGTTAGTAATATGAATTGTCTTCGTGCACCAACAGATACAACATAGCATGAGACATCGAATACACGCATCCTATCTTGTAAAAGAACGGCCTTGTCGTTCGAGGTCGTAGTATGTAGCATCTAGAAGTGTAAAAAGGTAGCATTTTGCGATAGACATACAACATTACTTATATGATGAGACAAACGCCTCCATGTATCCATGAGCCTATTTGCTCCACTATCCTCGCTTTCTACTTTTCGCCCAGCCCCGACCCCAAAAAACAACAGTCCTTTGATGGGATATAAAATCAAGGCACACGTCAAGCCAGGCTGAGCCACCCCAGTCCGGCCGGCCGGAAGGCAGCCAAGCAGTTCCACACCCTCCCCTATATACGGGGATAGCCAGGACAGGACGAGCGACCGCAGATAGAGGCTCTAAGTGAGCTTCTGCTTGATAAAAAATGATCGTAGGTGGGACAGTTGCCAGGCGCAGGTAATGCCGAGCACGGTCAGCTGGATAATGATCCACCGGATGACGCGGGCGTTCGTCGACTCAGACTGGTCTCTGAATTCGGCTTCTCGTTCCTGTTGTGAGGTGTCAAAAAGGCCAGGGGTTAGCGAAGGAACACCGATCCAGAATAAGGAACGCAACGCAACAATCAGGCGTATATGCGAAACGGGCATTGAAAGAAGAAGTTCTTACCCGCTGAAACACCTGCTCGCGACGGATATCGTTAAGACGCATGTTGAGGTCGCGCACGCGGGTCGCAATATCCTCGAGCTTATCCTTGTCGGAGCTCTCGATGGCGCTCGTCTCGCCGGCGGCTAGGTCCATCGTCAGACGGATGCCGCCATTGGGCTGCTGAGAATTCAGCCAGCCGGGCCGGCCGCTGTTAGACGAAGGGGTGAAGCACAGCTTGTGCTCGCCCGCCGCGGCGGATGTGAAGGTGAAGCGCCCGCCGGCGCCGCCGCGCTGCGAGACCACGCGATGGTCGTTGTCGAAAGTCTCCTGGAGAGGGGAGATGTCAGTCAGCATGCGTATCCGGTATAGCGATGGAAAATGGAGAGAAGGTGTGTGTGTGTGTGTGTGTATGTGAGTGTCTTTTCTTACATCGACCGTAATGTAAATGCTGATGCCGTCGTGCTTCCACCAGGCCTGGCGGTGGTCGTCCCACTCCTCAGCAGTGTAGTGGCCCACCACCAGCGTGTCCTTGGGCAGCTCCTCGAAGAAGCACCGCGGCGCTATGCCGTCGAGGTAGAAGTAGAGCGCCTGGGCGGCGCCGCCCAAGCACAGCAACGGCAGGAGAGCCTTCATTTTCGCCGCGTGTGATTTCTCTCCCCTCCGGACGCAGTCAGGCCAAATAACAGCAGGTATTTTTGAGAGTGGCCCTCGGATTGGTCTAGATTCGGGGAGACGTTATGGCGTCGCCGATTACGCTCGCCTTGGATGTCGCCGTCGTTTCGCTCGTGCGTTTTTCGTCGTTGCTCGTCTTCACCCCTTGCGCAGACACGGGCAGAGGAAGCTGCCACGTTCAGAAAAGTCCACGGCTGCCGCTCAGCGGCCCAGGCAGGGGGCGAGTGGGGCCCTCGTCAAGAGATGCTGTCACGTGCGCGGGTTTCTCGCATGGTACAGCAGTACAAATACAGAACCGTCCCGCCGCGATAATCCCAGCCCTGGAGCTTCGTGTTGCTCGAGCTGAGGCCAAAAGCCTTTCGCCGCTATCAGTACGGACCCGCTCGTGAAATGCCTCACATCATCGTACGAAGAACTCCGTGTACGGCTGACTGAACTACCTACCTGCCTATCCAGGTATTTACCTCTCTACTACCTAGCCCGCACTGGATAGCGTCCTGCTAGTAGGGCTGTTGCGACGCTTTTTTCTCGACAGATCCACAGGCCAGGTAGAGCTTGGTGTGAGGTACATACTTATGCCAGGGACAGGTTATGAAAATACAGAAAAAAAACGCACCACGACGAGAGGAGCGTAAAAAATTCACCTCCGGCCATGTGCCGACTGCTGGTATTGTCTCAGCCCATGGTGCGGCCTGCCGAATGCTGTGTAAAGCACTGCCGGTATTCCCCTCCTCTCATTGGTCCGGACAGCCGAGTAGCTTCCTGAAATTCCCTCGCGGCGCTCCGTCATAACCCCTCCTATACATCCGATTGCCCCTCTTCTTCAAAGCTTCCTACAAGTGAAGGAATTGCTTACTTGTAATCTCCTTCTCCCCATCCCCGTTCCGCACGCAATTCCTCAAGCAGACAATCTCAGACTGCTACCTGCCCGCTCGACCTTCTCTCGACTCTCAATAGCTGTTACTGCTCCTTCGTCACAATGGGTCTTCTTGACGAGCTCAGCCTCAAGCCGGGTGTCATCTACGGCGACGATGTCCTGAAGCTCTTCCAGTACGCGAGAACCAAGGGCTTCGCGCTCCCGGCCATCAATGTGACGTCGTCGTCGACCGCCGTCGCGGCGCTCGAGGCGGCGCGGGAAGCCAAGTCGGCCATCATCATCCAGGTCTCCAACGGTGGCGCCGCCTTCTTCGCCGGCAAGGCCATCCCCAATGGCAAGCAGGAGGCGTCCATCGCCGGTGCCATTGCCGCCGCCCACTACATCCGCTCCATTGCGCCCGTGTACGGCGTGCCCGTCGTGCTGCACTCGGACCACTGCGCCAAGAAGCTGCTGCCGTGGTTCGACGGCATGCTCGAGGCCGACGAGGCCTTCTTCAAGCAGAACGGCACCCCGCTGTTCAGCAGCCACATGATCGACCTGTCGGAGGAGAGCCTCGAGGAGAACATCAAGGTGACGTCCGAGTACCTGAAGCGGGCGGCGCCCATGAAGCAGTGGCTCGAGATGGAGGTCGGCCTGACCGGCGGCGAGGAGGACGGCGTCAACAACGAGGACGTCGAGAACAACTCGCTGTACACCCAGCCCGAGGACATCCTGGCCATCTACGAGGCCCTGAAGCCCATCTCTAACTACTTCAGCATCGCCGCCGCCTTCGGCAACGTCCACGGCGTCTACCACCCCGGCAACGTCAAGCTGCACCCCGAGCTGCTCGGCAAGCACCAGGCCTTCGTCGCCGAGAAGATCCAGGACAAGTCCGGCAAGCCCATCTTCTTCGTCTTCCACGGCGGCTCCGGCTCCACCAAGGAGGAGTTCCGCACCGCCATCGGCTACGGCGTCGTCAAGGTCAACCTCGACACCGACCTGCAGTGGGCCTACCTTGTCGGCCACCGCGAGTACATCACCAAGAACATCGAGTACCTCAAGTCCCAGGTCGGCAACCCCGAGGGTGCGGACAAGCCCAACAAGAAGAAGTACGACCCGCGCGTGTGGGTCCGTGAGGGCGAGAAGACCATGAAGGCGAGGGTGGTGGAGGCCCTCCAAGACTTCAACGCCGCCGGCAGCTTGTAAGCTGGCACATTGGCGTGCATGTAGGGGCGGACAGGCACGCAGGCAGCCAGGCAAGGAGGCATGCCACCTATTCCTCGCCTCATTGCCGAGTCTCGCTCACTAAGCACACGCGGGACTCAGGTGGTCAGTCATTTTCCGCTTCCGCCTTCTGTCCGCGCAAAACGGTTGCACGTTCTTTGCCCCCTCCCTCGGGCTTTTTCGTCTTTTCCTCCTCATACCTATGCCCTCCCTCATGTTCTTCTAGATGCGTAGGCGGTATCCGTGGATGGGTTAGAGAATCAGAATGTCTATACCGTATCTTCCGAGAGCCAGTCGTCGTTGCTGTGTGTCCACCCTTGAATGTCCTTACTATCAGGCCATCGGCGAGGCTGACTAACGCCATGCTGCGTTATATTGGGACTTTCTATGCGAGGCTCGTATATTCCGCATTACCTGCCAGAGCTAGGACTTGTCCGTGAGGGCAAGTTGCGTCCGGTGCTGGCCTGCAATTTATCAGTCCTCTGCCTTCTTTCTACGCCAGGTCGGATTCAGTTAGCGTTACCAAGACATCACATCCAGGTAAGATGCAGGTTATCGAGAATAGACGTTTCCGTGTCGTGAAAATCTGCTTAAATCGTGATGATATAGCGAAGCTTAGCTCCCGAAGGGCGTCAATGCACAGACGTGAGCTCGAGGAATACCACGTGATGAGGTTTTAGAGTGGGGCATTTAAGCCGCCTTCAAGCCGTTTCGGCGTGGCCATTACGCGAATAACTGAGAACACCAAAATTGGGTGACCGCGAAGGAACTCTAGCGGGTTTGACGGCCATCGACCTCGAACTCTCAAACCACCCGAAAGCTTCCCGCACACCCGTTTTCATCGTTGATTTTTTTTCCCACGACGTGTACAGTATCGCAGCCGGGTGTCCATTTAACAAGAGCGATTTCATAATTTTTAAGCGAATCGTTAATTGTTGGCTTGTTTGGCTTGTCCAGCGAGCACCCACCGGCGCGTTGTCAATCCGCCGGCCTATCCTATCCTCGCCGCATTCCCTCGATAGCCAGCGAGCGAAAATGGCATCCCACGACGTCCGCGATGTGCTCAATCTGCCACTCGACAGCAGCGCGTCGCGCCCGAACAAAAAACAGAAACTGTCGGCGCCACGACAGAGCTTAAAGGGCCTCGCGCGCGAGGTACAAAACCTGGGCGGGGACAACCCCATCGCCGCAGTCCCGCCGATCTCGCATTTCAAGAAGCGGCGCTTCACGAGCCGGAAGCCGGCTGCACGGTGGGAACTGCAGCCGTTCAAGAACTCGGCCCGCAATGACACGACCTTGGTGCTGCGGCACTGGCGCAGGAAGGACGATGCCGGAGGAGCAGAGCCATCGCAAGCTCCTAATCCTCAGGCGGCGGATAAGGATCAGGCGGACGCGGCAAAGTCACGGATGGAGGACTCGATGTTTGCCAAATACAACGTCCGTGTCATCGTGCCCCAGTACAGCGGCGACCAGTATAGGTCGAACCTGCAAAATGCCGACTGGACAAAGGATGAGACGGACTATCTGCTGGAACTCGCAAAGGACTTTGATCTGCGCTGGCCGATCATCTGGGATCGCTACGACTACCGCCCGAGCCTGCTCGACGGGGAGACTATGGTGGTAGACAGCACAGCTGTCGTTCTAGCACCGAAGGCGAGGACGCTGGAGGACCTGAAGGCGCGCTACTACGAGGTTGCCGCCAAGATGATGGCGGTCCAGAAGCCTGTCCAGTATATGACGCATCCCGAGTACCACCTCCACGAGACCATGGCGAACTTCAACCCGCAGCAGGAGAAGCTGCGGAAGGAGTTTGCTATCAACTGCATGACTCGGTCGAAGGAGGAGGCGCGGGAGGAAGAGGCCCTGCTTGTGGAGGTTAAGCGCATCATGGCAAAGATGGATCGCATGAACGAGGAACGGCGCGAGCTCTACAGCCGCCTTGACTTCCCCCACACGGACCAGGACATCAGCGCCTTCAAGTCCAGCGCCGGCCTGCAGACGCTGCTCCACAACCTGATGAATGCCGACAAGTCCAAGAAGCGGAAGTCCCTCGCCGGACCAGACGGTGTAAGTCCAGGCACGGCAGGCCCGAATGGACAGCCCGCCACCGCCGCCGCCGCCACCGCCGCTGCCGCCGCCGCTGCCGAGCCAGCTACTCGGCGCGAGAGCATTGCTGCGGCGCCGGCGTCCAGTCGCCGCGAATCCGTCATCGGGGCAGAGAAGACGCCGGTGGAGCCGCTGCCGCCCAAGAACAATAAGAAGGGCCCGCAGCCAGCAGTCCAGCGCAAGCTGACGGAGCAGGAAGAGCAAGTCTACGGCGTATCGCATCACGATCGGCTCACTTCCGGTCCCATATTCCGGCACGAGAAGGTGAACAAGATCTTGGCCCACAAGAGCGGCCAGCAACAGCTGCGCATCACCAACGCGCTGAACGAGCTCGACGTCGCCCCGCGGCTCTTCATGCCTACTTCTGCGGTCACGGCCCAGTTCGAGAAGCTGATCGCGGCCGTCACTACGTTGGTTGACCTGCGCAAAGTGGCGGACAAGATAGAGGCGGAGCTCAAGATCGAGGAACAGAAGAAGCTGGAAAGGGAGAAGGCGAAGAAGGCGACCGTCAGCAGCCAGGCAGATGGGGCCGATGAGGCTGCAGAAAAGGACGGTGATAAGGGCGAGTCCTCTGCGGCGGGTGCTGCTTCTGTTCCTGATGTTGCTGCCGATACGGTTGCTGCTGCTACTGCTACTGCATCATCGCCTCCGAGTGGTGACGCGGTGGAAGCAGCAGCAGTAGCGGCAGCGACAGCAGGAGTAGTGAATGGCGAGGCTGGTACTTCTCCTGCCGGGGATGGCGAGCAACAGGAGGACCCGGCAGACGACGCCGAGGGTGCTGATGACCCGCCAGCTGCCGACGGAGACGCCTCTAAAGACGCCGCTGTCCTCATTAAGGAGGAGGACACGGAGCGAGAGAAGGCGGCGAGGCCCGGAAGCAGCGGAAACCATAAGCGCAGCGCTAGCGTTCTTAGCACGACGAGCGATAAGACCGCTAAGAGGCAGAAGAAGTGAGCGAGGATAGGGATGAGGATTTCCTTGGGGACTATCGAGGATGATTGTGGCTATGGCCATAGACGGTGGGTAGAGCCTATGTACGTCGGCGAAGGGAGTTGCAAGACATGGCCTAGTGGTGTATCTCCGTGACTGCCCATAGGGGCAAGATTCCGCTCCGGCCGACTCAGGCTGTTGAGCCTAGAAATCGCCCCTGCCCAGCCTTGCTTGTTATTGTGACTTGCGTGAGTGGAGTGCATCTCACATATCTTTTCTGCCTACGTTGGTTCGAACTTGCTATGATATCTTATCTAGTAGGTAGTAGATGCTGTGTTGCTTCTGTCGAAGGAATGGAAGGTATAGTCGCCACGCTGGAGGCTTACTGGTGCTATCTCCTAGACTCCCGTCGGTACAAACATACCGGTACAAACTCCCCTCCCGAGCCCAAAGGATGATCGTGTTTAAGGAATTTCTTAGCAAGCGTGCGTGGCCTGTTCACTTGCCCCTTTATCCTTCGCGCTAAGTGATTATGTGTCTATGCGTCAGGCAACATACCTATATATGCATGCATGCATGCCGTGATATTATTTATTTCCTAAAATATGTGACGAATTCTGCTCGCCCTCTCTTCGCATAAGGTAGAAATCTTCTCCCCTTCTTCCCAGGACGGGTCATACGTGCGCGCATGCGCGCGCGCGAGACGGGAAGCCCCGAATAACCGGCCGACAGAGCCAGCAAGCATACGGACAGTAAGTGGTAGGTACCTACGCGCGGAATCAGAGGAGAGAGGAGGCTACAGTGTTTGTGATGGTAATTTCGTGGGGAAGTTGTGAAACAAAACATCCCCAACAAGTTAAAAAGGGGGTGGAAAAAAAGGAGTGAAAAAAAAAAGGGGGGGGGGGGGGGGGGGGGGGGCGGTTGGGGCGAGCGGAAAAAAACGGTGGCGAGTTGGAGTGGGGGCCGAGGGTTTTTTGGGGTTTTTTTTATTTTTTGTTTTGGGGGG
>JAKLNC010000416.1:0-23008 GCA_022813145.1 Barbatosphaeria neglecta
TGGCCAGGCTGCCCTCGTTCCGACCGCGGACGCCGGGCAGCCCGCGGCGCCCCCTGTCTCCTGGCTCGGGCTTCGGGGGCACGCCCACGCCTCGCGCCGGCGCGCGTCCCGGGTCGCCGCTGAGCGCTCTCGGCACCGCGGAGGTGCAGCTTCCGATGCGCTTCCGGCCGGTCAGCCGCCAGTCGTCGTTGTCCTCGTTCGCGGACGAGGTGGACGCGCGCTTCGACATGCGGAACGGCGGCGCGGCGGGCGGCGCAGCGGTGGTGGACACGCACGGCTTCGCGTCCAACACGGACCCCCGCATGATCCAGGCCATCACCCAGACGATGATAGGGGAGTATCTCTGGAAGTACACTCGTAAGGCCGGTCGCGGAGAGATGTCGGAGAAGCGCCACCTGCGCTACTTCTGGGTGCATCCCTACACGCGCACGCTCTACTGGAGCGACCGCGATCCCACCGCGGCCGGCGGGCGCTCGACCCTCAAGGCCAAGAGCGTGCCCATCGCGTCGGTGCGCGTTGTTGCCGACGACAACCCCAGCCCGCCCGGGCTGCACCGCAAGAGCCTGGTCGTCGTGTCCCCCGGCCGCAGCATCAAGCTGACCTGCGCCACCGGCCAGCGCCACGAGACCTGGTTCAACGCGCTGTCGTACCTGCTGCTGCGCACCACCGACGAGGGCCAGGCCGACAGCGAGGAGCTGGCCGGCCACCTCACGCGCGAGGACGTCGACGAGTTCAACCCGCAGGTGGGCGGCGTCGGCGGTGCCGGCGGCGACCCCAGGACGCGCGGCCGTCCCGGCGCCGCGTCCTCGCTGTCGTCGTACCGCTCGCGCACCACGCGCAACGAGTCGCCCGCGCTGGATCTGTCCATGAACATCCCCACGCTGACGCCCACCCACCGGCGCTCCGTCGCCGGCCCCTCGAGCACCGGCCGGCCCTCTGCCGGCACCCTCAGCCGCCTCAGTGGCTACTTCCGGTCTGCGCCCTTCGGCAGCCTCCGGAGCCGGAGCACTATACTCACCGCCGAACCGCTCGACCCGTACCAGGCCAGCGACGTGCACGACAGCGCCGAGGACCTCCGCGCCTTGTACGAGAGGCAGGACCGCGAGTCCGACCGTCTGGAGAACGTCCGCGCCTGCTGTGACGGTGAGTCCTGCCTTCTAAAGCTCTTCTGGCCTTTCCCGTCCCCCTCCTAGACTTTCCCCCCTTTCCTCTAGGCCTCCCTTCCCTCCATTCTCTCTCAGCCTTCCTGGACCTTCCTCCTTGTTGCTCTACATGCTGACCCCCTTCAGGCAAGCACGACGTTGGCACACTGTCTCGCAGCTCCAAGCGCGGCCGCCACAGCCACAGCCATGTACACACCCTCGGCCAGTCCCATCCTGGCCCCTCCGCAGGCCCCTCGCCAGGCCCCTCAGGACGCTCCGGACCTTCCCCAGGGCCCTCCTCCACCCCCATGGGCACGACCAGGTCTCGAGCCTAGAGTGCGACGACCCACGGCCGGATGCGCAGTCATGCGCACAGCCTCAGGAGTAGCTCCCTGCCAGACTTCCATACGGCTGCCCCTGTACCCGTCCGCAGCTTCACCGACACCCTTGACTCCGCGTCCCTCGCCCTGAATACAACCATTCCTGCTCGATTTTTCCTTAGCGTCTACACTGGCATTAGGCCGCAAAAGGTTAGGACCACCATACCACACTTCCTCACGAATGATGAACGTCTCCCTCTGTCCTCGCTCATTCCGACTATCACTTCGTAATATCCCATAGCTTTGTTCTGGCTTTCACATGGCTTTGTTACGGCTTTACATGGCTTTCACTCGTCTTTTTTTTTCTCGCTATGTCAGAATATCCTTTTCTCTGAGATCGATCACCCTCTAGCCTTAGCTCAACGTCCTGCCTATGTCGAGTCTCATCTGTGTCGACAAGGAGCAAAAATGGAGAGAACGGGGTGAAAAGGCTCTGGCAGCTCGTCCTATGTCTGTATTTCTACTTGACTGGGAAGAGTTGGTTCAGCAGCATTGTCTTGTCTTTTTCACTGTCTTCACTTGTGTACCACCCACCCTTACTGGGCTACTCTAGTTTTATTTTGTGTTTTCTGGATTATTATTGTTCTTCTGTTTAGTCTCGTCAAGGGATATGTCAATGTTAAGGAAAAGAGATGGACAGGGAAAGAAAAAAAATCAAGGCAAAAGATTGCAAAAGACCAAAAAAAAGGGGGGATCCGGGGGCAAAAGTAGTTGGCTAAGGCCCTAGCAATTCAGGGCCAACAATGTCTTTCATTAGTGTTTATTACCCTCTTCTTTCTGTTTTGAGCTACCTTTCTTTTCTCTTCTTTTTTTGCATTGCATCCTCATGACCGAATGACCACAACATTAAATTGGACAAGGCTCTGCCCTCTGGATACCTATGTATGTGTGGCACCCCGTCCTGTGGATGGCCAGTGATAATATGTGTCCCGAGAATGCCAGTGATAATATGTGGCAACCCGTCTCAGGAGATAGCAAGCAAGAGATGGTGAGTATGTAGGATGGGAGCTGGATATAAGATTATTGATCACGCGTATAACCCACGCGCGTATGGTCCTTTACCAGCACATATGGTCCATCACACGCATAGCCTAGGAGATGGCAAGCATGCAGGATGGAAGCTGAATTCAAGATGTAGATATTACGCATAACCTGGGAGATAGAGAGCATGCAGGATGGAGGCTGGATCCAAGACCTAGATCAAGCCCGTATGGCGAGACTACGTGAATACTTCCTTTTTAGGCTACTAGCTTTCCATGGCACTAATGCGAGCCCGGCAGGGGTTCATCTAGTGGGGATTGTGAGCCTACCAGTTGCGTCGTCCTGACTGCTCCGAGTTCCTAGGCAGTATGAAAGGCTCTTAAGCAAAAGGCTATGCGATTAAGCCTCCTTAGGCGACCCAATCCCACCCGGGGCAGCCTTACCTATCATCTCATAGGCAGAGTCAGTGGCACAAAGACCAGTGGACATGGTTAATTTCTGCCTAGACAATGCCGCAGGATCTATGAACTTGTGGTTGCCCTTTTGACTGCTCATAGGCGGCCTTCACGGAGTTTAGCACCATGGATAGGGCGTTATGTCGCTTCTGGTTATGTTCTAGATAAGTTGGCAAGTTCTTGGTAGGTTTGATGTAAGTTCTTGCAGCATTACGCCATGACCTTATTATTTACGTGATAACATACCGTAGGTATCTACTTATTGTGAATTGTTCTTGGAACTAGCTTTGATATGCACGTCTATGCCCATGGGCAGAAGATAGTAAGTAGTAAGAGGTCTCATTCTTGGGCTGCATGCTCATCCATATGCTATCTGGTGATAACTCTGATAGTCCTCCTATGGGAGTCTCCATGGTGCACCCAGGCGGTTGGTTGTGACAAAAAACAGAGCAAATGGGGTCCTCCTCGTCATCTAGGACAAATGAGGTACTCCTCGTCATCTAGGGAGTACTCGTTGTCATCTAGGAAAATGGGGGACTCCTTGTCATCTATCGGAATATCGGGGGAATGGATGGGGAATAAATGGGAAAGGTTGATAAGGAAGAGATGGAGATTAACTGCGGAAAGGGTGATAAGGTGATGGAAGATGGACTGGGGAAAAACTCGAAAGCTGCTCGCAATGCCATATGTGATCCCATGGTCCTAACTCTGCTGGGAAAGCTCAAACTGCTTGCGGTGCCGTATGTGATACGTAGTCTCAGCTCTTCTGGTGATGAACGCCGAAATAGAACCGCCCTGGTTGTCTCGTGCCAATACTTGATAGTGCTACCCCCTTCCACAACAGCCAGCTCACGAATTCCGTGGTCAGCAGCAGGATCTACATGTACTTGGCTGCCTGGTGGGAGCCGAAACTCCTCTTGTGCTTAGCATATCCAGCATTCTTTCTCCCGGCGCCCTTGGTCCGAGCAAGAGCCTCCGTATTGTCCGACGTAGATCCATTCATGTTGGGGTTGACAGGGATCTTTCCGTTCAGCGGGACGGTCTTGGAGGTCTTCGGGGTTTTGACGGACGGAGCGTTCTTCAGAATGGTGTTCACGTTCTCGGAGACGAACTCTTCCGGGAACGGATTGACGGACGGTGTGTTCTCCAGCGGAACGTCGTTGAGCGGGCCATCGTCAAAGTCCTTCAGGTAGGCGTACAGAGACCTGTCCGAGGTCTGTACATCCTTCCGGTAGAATGTAGGACGCGGGGACCAGTTCGTCGCGGCCGCCGTCAGCTCCTGGTACCACCAGGCCTCCGGCGAACCGCTGGGGAAGTTGGTGATGTTCAAGTAGAATTCCCGGATGTCTCCTCGGCAGGACGCAACCACGGTATCCCGGTCCATGTGCTTCTTATGCTTATGGAACCGGGCGATGATCGCCATGAGTTCGCGCTCCGCCGCCTCGATGACGTTCGGATGCATATACGGGCCCTGCAGCAGGGTTAGAGATTAGGAAGAAGAAAAAGAAAAGGGAGGCCGTTCCACTCACTATCTGAACGTTGCGGCGCCAGGCAGTCTTGAGATGGGCCACCTGCTTGCACAGGCAGGCCATGGCCAGGAAGGCGACGCTCCAGTTATCGTTGTCCCGGTCGCTAAAATGGAACTGGAGCAATTCCAGGACGGTTCTCTGAAGGATCAACAACTTCAGGGCGACAATCTGGTCCAGCTGGGCGACGGCCAGATGGGTCAGCAGAAAGCCTTTGGCCTTCTCGGGGTCCAGACCCAGGGCCGTCATCTCATCCTCGATGCCAGGGGCGTCGACGAGCGCGGGCGAGTTCATATGGAGATCTGGAGAGTAGAAGTCGTTAGTACGTCAGTACAGGCCAGGACTAGCCACAGACTGGGGCCGCTTTCTGGGGAATGGGTCCAAGGAGTGGGAGATCTACGTTGGACAAAACTCATGCGGCCAACAGCCCTGAATAACTCCTGAGACTTTTATGGCGAGCAGATTAGCAGCTGTCTCTCTCCCCCTATGTCTCTCGCTGGTATCCTAACGTCCTACTTACCATAGCCTTATACCCGCGGATATTCGTTGTGGCACTGTAGGGCATGCCTTGCTTGTTGGCCCAAGCCTTCCAGTTTCGTACGAGGAAGTCATCGAGCTCGTTTGACACCTCTTCGACGTCCTCAATGACGATGGACGCAATAGGGAACTCGCGCTCGGCAAAGCTGAGGTCGGGTCTCACGTCTTTATACAGGGAAGCGAATCTGGGTACCAGGACATCCCTAGGGAGGCTATTGCATCCCTTGAGCTTGATGGGAAATAGAGGCGCAGGAGAGACGCCTAGGTCGACACCAACCGTCCAGCTGACGCCATGAGTAGGAATCCAAACCCACTTGAGCCTGTAATAAGCCCCCCAGCCGCTGAGATCAATTACATCCAGGGGCATCAAGGGGGGGATGCGATCTGTAAGCTCTAGGCCGACGTGGAAAAGCGGCAGCATATTGACCGGGGTGTGATTCATCAGGCAGTAGCGGATCTCCCTCGGAGAGAGCAGTTGTTTCTTGTTCTCTAGGCTGCACTGCAGGAGGCGATATGGGTCAGAATAGCCTAGTATTAAGGACGCGGAAATGGAAACTGGAGCCAGCACTTACGACGCCACAGAGGGAGCCATTTCGAAGGTAAGTCGCGGCTCGCAGGGGAATCTGGTCGATGGTTAAGGCGGCCTCTGCAGCTTCAACGGACATCGAGGGCTTGTTGCGGCCCTTTGCCCTAGTTCCAGAGGTCACAAAGGCCATACGGTCTGCCATGGCAGCTAGCTTGAAGAGCGCTGTTGAGAGATGGGCGAGAGACAGAGGAATGGAGGAAGAGATGGACGAAGAAGTAGAGAATGCGAAATTAGAAGTGGAGGGAATGAAGAGGAGGAAGTGAAGAAGTAGAGGGCGTGAAGAAGTAGAGGGCGTGAAGAAGTAGAGAGAGTGAAGAATTGAAAGGAATGGAGAAGAGAAGAGCATGCGAAATTAGAGGTGGGTGGGTGCTAGGTGGCAAAAAATTGCTGCTGGCAGGTACCTATGGTGGAAGGCACGAAGCTGCTGGGTGATTCACTGAGAAAAGCACCCAACCTCTCCCACTGGAGAAGGTGCTAATAGTAGCTGTAGCAAGCTCATTGACGTCATCCACCAATGCCATTGCAAATGCTCTGCCTGGCGGGTGCCACTGCGAATGCTCTACCTAATAGATTCCACAGTAAATGCTCTACCTGGTAGATGCCATTGCAAATGTTCTGCCTGTTATTAAGGCTCCAGCATTACCTAGTGATTCTTTCATAGGGTTTATAATTGAGAGCTACTGCATTATCTAGCAACTCTTTAATGGCATTATAGCTGCTAATATTGCATCTCTGAAAAGGTGCTGCTTAAGCAGGCTGCTAGCTGAGCGTGAGAAGAGAAAGGCAGAAGTCAGTGTGTTAGTGATCGTGTGGCCACAAACTTACAACCAATCAAAAAATCCAGGCAGTTCAGCAGGCCTGTCAACTGCAGCATGGGCCGTCCAATCAGCATGCCTGTGTAATCAGTCAATTGTCTGGCTGCAGCACGGCCTGTCCAATCAGTCAGGGCTGTCTGATCAGCTAGGGCTGTCCAATCAGCTAAGCCAGCCACCAGCCACAGCCTCAGCTCCACCAGCCACAGACATACGGAGGATGCCATCAGCCACAGCCACAACTCCACCAGCCACAGACGCGCGGAGGATGCTGACATGACGCTGGAGAGGCGATATCTCGCATCCTGTGGAACGTTGCGGCATTTCCGTTCTCCATCTCTTCGGGGCAGCCTCGCCGTATGTACTTCTGGAGATCCTATCTTGCGTCATTTGGGTAGTGATCCCTCTCACTGCTACATGCGATAGCCGTCCCCTCCGTTGCCGTCTTCTGGAGCAGGGCCGTGGTTGCGGGCAAGGATGGTCAGGGAGCCTCGTCGTACGTGCTTCTAGAGACCCTATCCATTGCGTCATCCTGGTGGTGGTCCTCTCGCTGGTGCGTATGCGATAGCCGTCTCCTGATCCATCGCCGCCTTCTCGAGCAGGGCGCTGCAGGCGAGGACGGTCGTTGCCGCTTCGTCGGCCAGGGAGCCTCGTCATACGTGCTTCTGGAGGCCCTATCCCATTGCCTTATCCGGGTGATGATCCCTCTCACTGGTGCGTACTCGATAGCCGTCTCCTGATCCATCGCCGCCTTCTGGAGCAGGGCGCTGCAGGCGAAGACGGTCGTCGCCGCTGGGTCGGTCAGGGAGCCTTGTCGCGCGTACTTCCGCAGCCCCCTCTGATGGGAGAAAGTCAACCGGCCAGCCTCCAGAATGCTTGCTAACGCCAGAGACTACGGGGGAGGAGGTCGGTCGTTGAAGCTAGCAGCAGACAGGGAGAACGTCGAAATGAGTGGCTGAGCCATACTATCTTCTTGCTAGGTAGTCCCGAGTCTAACAAGAGAAATCTACCTCCTGAATCTTGAGTCTAACAAGAGAAAGCCTTCCTGCTAGGTACTTCCAACAGCCACAGACTACACGACCGCGTCGTTCCCAGCTGCGTCAGGCCGGACAGGAATGAGCTTTACGACCAGAGGGCAACCGGCGGAGACCAATGGTACGAATAGCGATGGCATTTTGGGGTACCTATACACTAGGAAATACATGTTTTTGTGCCGTTCTTTTCATGTCGAGCTCGGCCCCCCCCTCTACTGAGCCTCCTTCTTGAGCAACTTCTGGAGCCCCCTCTGAGGGCCCTGCTGGGCCCGATCTCTTGGGGCATTTTTTGAGACCCTTCCTGGGGCCTTTCTCGGGGCCGTTGCTTTGCCCGTTCCCGGGGCAGCCGGCCTTCGACCCCTTCCTCGGCCAACTCCTGGACCAACACCTGAACTCCCTCCTGGCCCCAGCCCTGGGCCCGTTCCTGAGCTTCCTCCTGGAACAACTCCTGAAGACCCTCCGGGCCCCATCCCTGGGCCCCCTGGAACCCCAGCTTGGCCCCCTGACCCCGTACATGAGGCTGCCGCTAGAGCCCAAGCTGGAGTTCTGACCATACCCATCCCTGGACCTCCTCCTCCTGGGCCGACTACGGGGGGCCCTGAGCTAACTCCAGGGGAACCTCCCGAACTCATTCTTTGGCCAACTGGCGACCAGCTTGGCCCCATCCGTGTGCCAACTCCCGGAGACTCTCCCAGCCCCATCACTGGGTATCGTTCGGGAACTCCAACTGGGCTCCCATCTGTCACCATTGGATCTCCTCCTATGCCAACTCCCGGGGACCCTCCTGAGATCCTCCCTGGACCAACGGAAGACTCTCCTGGCCCCATCCCTGGGTCAACTCCCAGAGACCCTCCTTCGCCCCCCACTGGGCCTCCTCCAGGGATCGCCACTAGGCTCCCTACTGTGACCATTGAGCCTCCTCCGGACCCCATCCCCAGGTGCCCCCCGGGAACTCCAACTGGCCTCCCATCTGTGACCATTGAGTCTCCTCTTGCGCCAACTCCCGGAGGCCCTGCTGGCCCCATGCCTGGGCCTCCAGGTACTCCAACTAGGCCCTCATCTGTGACCATCGAGCCTCCTCCTGTGCCGACTCCCGGAGGCCCTGCTGGCCCTATGCCTGGGCTAACTCTCGAAGGCCCTCCTGTCCCCATCTCCGAGTGCCCTCCGGGAACTCCAACTGGGATTCTATCTGTTACCATTGCGCCTCCTCCTGTGCCGACTCCCGGAGGCCCTGCTGGCCCCATCCCTGGGCCTCCAGGTACCCCAACTGGGCTCCCTGGGGCCATTGGATCTCGTCCTGGACCAACCCCCGAAGGCCCTCCTGGCCCCGCCCCTGGGTACCCTCCTGGTCTCATCTCTGGGCAAATTCCCGGGTCGTCACTTGGCCCAATCCGTAAGCCAGCTGCTGGAGACCCTCCTGGGCCAAAAATTCGGCCGACACTTGGGCCGACTCCCGGGGAACCATCTGGCCCCATCCCTGGAACTTCTGACCCAGTTGGGCCTCCTGGAATCCTAGCTGGGTCCCCCGGAACCCCAGCTGGCCCCCCCGGAACCCCAGCTGGCCCCCTCGGAACCCCACCTGGGCCCCCTGGCTCCATACCTGGGCCTCCTTGAACCCCAGCTCTGCGCCCTATGCCATGTCCCGTCACCGGAAAGAGGGCCGATACTGGGACCACGACCGGGGCCACTATCTGTTCACCTCTCGGGGGTCCTGCCGGCATCCCCAGGACTCCTCCCGGGACCATCCGCGGAATCTGGACGCCCCGGTAGCTCCGATGGGAGGGCAAGTCTTCGATGGCGGCTTGCTCGGACTGGCCGATGAGGTGGCCGACGGAGCACTTCCGCTTCGCCAAGTCAATGCGCTTTATCCACCCGTACCGCTCGGTCGCCATCCGGCGCAAGTCCCTGGCCACTTCCGTGAGAGCCTGCACCGCCTCGGGGCACCAGGCGGACAGCTGAACGAGACTGTGGCTCAGGTCAGGGTAGTGGCGCCAGGTGACGGCGTTGCCGGCCTGGCGCAGCTTGGCCGCGTACTCCAGGTCGACGTCCCGGAAGGGGTCGAAGCCGCAGGTGACCAGCAGGACCGGCGGCAGTTGGCGGAGGGCGCGCAGGGGCTGCATGGCCGGGCTCACGTAGGGGCTGTTGAGCGCGGTGGGCCCGCTCGCGTTCCGGGGCAGATAGTCTTCGGTGAAGCCGCCGGCGATGTTGGGGCACATGAGGTACTGTCCCCGCATCTCCTCCGACGCAGCGGGCGTACCGAAGGGCGGCCGCGCGCGGGGGCACAGCAGGATCTGCCCGGCCGCGTTCCGCTCGTCATGGTCGCGGCGCCGCATGGTTATGGCCGTCGCCAGGGTGCCGCCGGCGCCGTCGCCGCCGCAGAAGACGAGGTCGGGGCAGATGCCGCGCCGGCTGCCCTCGAAGCCCTGCACCCATTCCATCACCGCGTCATACTCGTCTAGCTGCACGGGGAAGCGGTACTCGGGGGCCAGGCGGTAGTTGACCGCGAGGACCTATTTATAGTGTGAGCAGACCAGCAAACGGCAGACCAGCAGGCGAGCAAGACGAGCAGACGGGAGAACTCACGATCACCCCCGAAGATTCTGCTATCACTCGGAGTCCGTTTTCGACCTCATCGATGTGGCCCATCGTGAAGCCGCCTCCGTGCATGTAGATCAGGGCGGCGCTCAGTCCAAGGCCCTTGTCCGGCATGAAATACCTGTTAGGGTTACTGGGGATGAAGATGTGCACGGGGATCGACCCGTGCGGGCCGCGGATCGCCGTGAACTCGATCCAGCCGATCGGCGCCCGACGGACGTCGGGCAGCCGGTGGATGCCGAAGGTTTCCAAGCGGTGGCGCCTTGCGGTGGCGATGTCTCCGCCGGTGAGCCGGCGGCGGACGACGTCCCTCAAGAAGCCCTGAATGGAGGGCGCGAGAACGCCCTTGTTCCCTACTCTGGGTATATTGGATGACATGTTAACCGTGCTGAAGGTATTCGGTGAAGCTGACTTCGATGCGAGGGCTCTTGGCGATAAGGGCTCTCCTGATGCGAGCTCTCTCCGATGCGGGCGCAGAGGATCCTATTTATTCAGGACATCTCTGCCGGAGCAAATTAACGTTCCGGGAGGCCAGTCGATCGAGAACATGGCCTACAATGTCGATTTTGACCTCGTGCCTAGTGACGGGCCAGGGATTCCCGGGGCGGTCTTACCATCCATCGCGTCGATTGCCGTCGTTGATCCGTACGGTTACGGGGATCCCTTGACGACCCGTTCTCGATCTACCATCCCGCATCGCGAACTCATCGACTACCAGTTACTTACATGTGATTGCTATCTCGTAGGGCGCAGCCGTGCACAAATGTACCGGGGCCGCAAAGCAACGAGGAGGCAAGTGCGGCAGGTACTTCTAGCAGCAGTTGGCTCGTCCTAGAGTAAGTACTGCCATATGCTAAACGTGAAACTGAGCCCCGGCGGCTAGCCTCGGGTGGCGTATCGGACGTGAGGTCTCGTGCCTCCCTGCATAGGCCAGAAGGATCAGGAAAGCAGGTCGGCACGGTGCGGAGCATATAGCAGCGGCGCGTCAGCGGCGCGTCAGCGGCGCGTCAGCGGCACCTCGGCGGTGAGGGATGCGCGGTCGTTCTCGGCATGGCGAAAGACTACGCGATTGCCCCCGAACGTGTCTAACGTTCTCGTACGTCGCTATCGCGAGCGGATCCAAGCGGCCCGGAGGGAAGTTGGAGTGTGATGGGCCGGAGCTGGTGATTAGCTAGATCATGCTTACTAGCTCCGTTTTGTCGCAGGGCAGTCAGTAGCTGGCCGGGCCATTGTTGATATCATTTCTGGAAGGAATGTGCTCTTGCTTCCCAGAAGGTGAAGTAAAATATCATTCTTACTACCTCGTGCATCCGCTCAGGTACTTGTACCTACGGTACCTAGGTGTGATAGGGCCTACGGATAGATACGTACCTAGTAGGTACCTAGATAGGAGGCTTGGGATCAGATGTACTTCAGGTAGTGTCAGCTAACAGCGAATTCGTTCGTGATGTGCAGATGGATTTTGGCTGAGATTTTGGCCTGAAAAAGGAAGGCACACACCAGTGCGCCTAGCTAGCCCTAACCTATGCGGTATCTATGATGCCATTCATCCTCAAGAAGGTCTGGCCTGTGCGTTCGCACCTTCCTCACAAGGCCTCTCTTCTACCCTTAATGGCAATGTGGCAACTTGACACGCCCACTTTAGCTCCTTTGCTCTTTCCTAGTTGGGAAAACCCCCTAGAGTTGCCTGCACAATATAAATTTGCAGAAAATTCGCGGGTGCCCCAACTTCTTCCTTCATCCTCTGACCACCATCAACCTGGGCCCTCCCTCGGTGGCACATTACCTCTTCCTCAAGCCTCCAGATTGTCGGCTGTTTCTTGTCTATCCAAAAGACCATCCTCGGTAACTCAAGCTATCGTCTGCAAGGAACATGGACAATTCCTCTGATAATTCCTCCTGCACTCTGAGTGCTGAAGGCCCTGATGGACCTGCGAGCGCCCCGCCCTTGGTTGACCACGCCTTGTACGGAGACTACAATCCTCTTCCGTGCATGCGCTGCCTCAGCAAGATCATTCTCGATAAAGAGGAACACCAGTGCTTCCGATCCCTTGATGCGAGCGGCCGATGCCAGACGTGCATGACTGAGGGTACGCCTTGTGCCATTCGTGAGTCAAACCCCCTCTCCCATGTACGATACGTAAGCTGGGAAATATAAAACAATGTCGTCCAGGAGAGCTGACTTGAATTGGCAGCCATGCCTTGCATCAGAAAGCTGGCCCTCGATCTGCATTACCTCGCCGGCCAGAAGCAGTGCCACACTGAGGTAAGTTGGTCTGACGGATCCCGATCCTTTGGCACCCACGAACTACGGGCCAGTACACAGCTCCTGCCACAGTAGACGTGGAAACTAATACTCTGGTCTGCATGTAGGTTTTCGGCAATCTGCGGTCTCAGGTTCAGGAGGTGATGTCCAGCTTCGCGGGCCATGTGGAGACCATGGAGGTCATTGCCCAATACACGCGTGCTCTGGACGTCCTGCTTCGGGACCGTCACAGCCACATCCAGCTCAACACGGGCGCTCTGAACATCATTGGTCTGGGTATCGTACCCGCTCAAGACGGCAACACGGAGGCGCCCGAGGACGACTCCGATAGCGATGGAGGCACGCTGCTCCGAGGTATGAATATGAGTAGACGTCTGTGGACGAGCCTGCCGGCTCATACTTGCACTGAAGCTGACTACAAGGCCGTTACTGCGGCTATCCCAGATCCCGCTGCTCCGGATGCTGCTACTGCCACGCAGATCCCGGCCGGAACGCCTCAGGGTTCCTCTGAGCAGAACAGCCAGGACAACTACACGGTCATGATGGCCCTGCTGGCTGAGCACAACAAGTTCCTTGACACGTTCCTGGGAGAAATGCGAGTTATCATTGCCAGTCTGAAGAAGAGCCAGGAGCAGAAGAGTGAGGAGCAGAAGAACGAGGAGCTGAAGAGCGAGGATCTGAGTGCCAGCGAGGTAAAGAGCGAGGATCTGAGTGCCAGCGAGGTAAAGAGCGAGGATCTGAGCGCCAGCGAGGTAAAGATCGAGGATCTGAGCGCCAGCGAGGTAAAGAGCGAGAGGCTGAGTGCCAGCTATCTCTACGAGTACGACCAGGAGCTCTAGGCGGCAGACAGAAATAGGAGTGGACCTCATCCATGGATGAAGAGAAGGCAGGCGTACCGGGGTGGTATCTGTCAGGGGCGGGGTGCCTCTCCGTTTTTGGGCGAGACCGCGGCGATGCGTCTGCAGAGAAGAACACAGGGGCATAGATACCTAGGTACACAGGGGTGATGGAGAAGAGGACAGGCATACCTGGTCCTTTGGTACTGGCCGACAAGCTACCTTGCATGTACCTAGGTAGCCGATAATTATTAATAAAGCCGCGCGTCGCAGGCACCAGTTCTACTAAAACAGACCATCTCTGGTTCCCCCGCGGCGCTGCTGGCGCCATTTCTGCCAGGGCAGCCCACCTTGGTCTCCTACGACGCGCAGTGCTGCGCTGATCCTGCCAGAACGGCCTACTGCGAGGACAGATCGCTCGGGGCGGCGGGGGCCACATCGCCGGTGAATATGCTGAGGCGGCGGGCCCTGCTGGCCTGGTCGCCGAAGCTGTCCCGCGTCCGCCGGCGCCGGGGGCTCGTGGCGGGAGGCTGAAGGGCTCTCCGCTCCTCCGCGGCGGCGAGGACGCAGACCTGGCCCTCGAACAGGGCGTAGCCGCCGAACAGCACCTCGTTGTCCTCCCAGATCTGGGGGAAGAGGACGGCGGCGGGGCTCTGACTCTCGCCGGGCCGGATGTTGCCGTAGTCGTCCGCCTCGCCCCAGACTTCGTCCCGCTCGCGGCCCAGGTCGGTCACCGGCGCCACCCGCTTCCGGAGAAACTGCAGCCGCTTCCACTGGCCCATAGCGTCCGAGCATAGGCTCTTCAGGTCTGCCGAGAGCGCCTGCCTCCGCGCGGCGTCGTCGCCGAGCCAGCCGCCCAGGAGGGCGCATATGGCCTCGGCGGCCCGCGCGGGGATCTCGTCGACGCGGGGTGACTTGTTGCAGACCCGGGAGAGCTGGCAGCGGATGACGGCGGCCTCGTTAGCGTGCCCCCCCCTGTGCAGGGCGTCCAGGGCGCGCGCCAGCGGCTCGGCGGCGAGCCCCTCGGTGACGTCTTCCGGGCGGTAGAAGGGCTGGAAGATGCGCCTCGACAGTTCCTGGCCGATGACGGCCTCCACGGCGGCGCAGCGCATCGTCCGCGCGGTGGGCGAGTTGGACCTGACGAGCGGTATGCGGAGAGGTAGGATCGAGGAGGCGCCCGGGATCGTCTGAAGGGCGCGGGCCGTCAGCTCTGCAGGAGAGGGGGCCGCGGCCGAGACGGGACTTACCTCCGTGGGATCCGGGATTTCGCTGTCGAAGTAGATCCAGGCGAGCCGGTGCGACTTGGCCGCGAGCTCGTCGAAGGCGGCCTCGGCCCTAGGGAACGTCAGTCTCCCCGCTCCCAGCCGGGAGCGGAAGCGGGAGGGCTCACCTCTTTCTCGAACCCGCGTCCTTCCAGGGGCGGATGCCGAGGTCTCTGGCCAAGGCGGCGTTCTTCTCCTGATACTTCTTCAGGCCCTCCTCGCTCTGCTCCAGCTCGAGCTTCTTCTTGGTCAGCTCCAAGTCTCGGATCTGGACTTGGGAGTGGAGGGTCTTGATATCGTCCTCGAGGGCCTTGATCGTCGCCTGCGCGGCCCTGAGCTCGGCGTCCCGGTGGTCGAGGTCGCTGCGGAGCTTGCCGTTCTCGGCCCCGGCCGCGTCGGCGGTCTTGCGCAGCCGGGCCGCGTCCTTGGCGGTGGCCTCGAGCTGCTCCTTCTCGGCGAGCCATTTGGCGTAGCGGCCCTCGAAGACGCCGCACAGGTCCCCGGCAGCACGCTTCGTCTCGCGCATCTCTGCGTCGGCGTCGCGCAGCTGGTCTCGCAGCTTGCCTATCTCTCCGTCTCTCTCGTTCACTTGCCGGCGCAGGTCGGCCTGGCCCTGCAGCAGGCTATCGTACTCGCGGTGGCCCTCGGCGTTCTCGCGCAGTCTCTCGAAATTCTCGAAGAGCGCGCGCATGTCGTCCGAGAATGATGGGCCGCTGCCGCTGCTGCTGCCGCCGCCGCCGCCGCCGCCTGCAGCAGCGTGCGTCGGGGCCGCGGGCGCCCGCGCCTTGGGAGCCGCGCCGTTGGCGGCGGCGGGGTGGACCGTGGCGCCGCGTTTACCCTTGTCGGCCATGGCGGCTACTCGTGGTTCGTGGAATCTGGAATCTGGAATCTGGGTATGGCTGACGGAAGCAGCAGCGCGAGAGGGAGACAGCAGCGCGAAGGGGCAGCAGCGCGAGAGGGAGGCAGCCTGGTCGCGGCTCTCGTCCAGTCGCAGAGGCCGTCGCGTGGATTATTATACGGCGGTATTATCACAGCGACCCGACTGGTAGCCGCGTCGACTCGAGACCTCTCCCACGGCCAGACCGGCTAGGACGCGCCGCGAGCCTCCCGCCTGGGTGGCGCAGCATCCGCGATCCGCGGATTTTTGCAGCTCGCCTGGACGGGCACCAATGGGCGCCCTCGCGCTGAGAGCCTCGCAGACTCGCATGGCCAACCAGGCCTCTCGGATAGGCGCAAAAAGCCTCCGTGGCGGGAGGGAGAGGCGGGGGGAGGGGGGGGGAGGCGGGAGAGATGCGGGAGGCCCGCCGCGCCGAGGCCGGACGTCTGCCGAGGATGGGGGGGAGGACAGGCCGAAGGCAGGCGAAAGGCAGGCTCGAGGATAGGCAGGCTGCCGACCGGAGCAGCCGAGGCCGTTGGGTATGACCTGCCTCTATCATCATAGCATCTGGCACGATGCCTATCACGTCAGCCTGGCCAACAGTGGTATTACCCCGCACCCACCCGCAGCCCTGGATGAGGGCACAGCAACCCGTACCTGTAGTCTGTACGTAGTCTGTCCGCAGCCTGTCCGCATCTTGTCCGCGGTCCGTACGCAGTCCACACGTAGTCCGTACGTCGTCCGTACTTGTAGTCTGCAGCGACAGCAGCATCCACGAGGGATAAAGGGCAGTTCGTCTAATGATCTTTGTTTTGTCGAATGGAGGCGGTGGATTGCGGCCGCAAGACGCGCTGTCCAGCCTTGCCGGCGGCCCTCCAAGGTATGATAATTTCGAAGTATGATCTCGAGGTATGTATTTCGAGGTAGGTATGGTAATTTCGAGGTATGATATTTAATGTATGGTAATGTCAAGACCCTCCCATTCCCGCGGTTCGTCGTCGCGCGAGTCCTGAGGTGGGATCATGGCCCGCACTGAGTGTGGAGTGGAGCGACAGCGCACGAAGTACCGGGCGACCTTAGCAGCTGCGCTAGCACCAACGCTGCCAGCACCAGCGCCGGCTCGTTAGCTGAGCTACTCGCAAGGCAGTTAGATGGGATGCACGTACTTGTAGGGGAGCAAGTGCTCGTACCTGTAGGGGGCTGCTGATCCTCATCCCCGAGAGGCATCTACGGATGGGGCCTGGAGCTGGAGACGAGAGCAGCTGAGTCCATCACGCGAGCCTGCACGTGCGGTGGGCCAGGCCGCCGTTCGTTCTGGACCGCTCCCAGGCGGATCCGTACTGGGCAATTCGCTACAGCGGGCGGCTTCAATTGGATCCAGTCTTCCTTACGATCTTTGTCTTTTTTCCTGCAGTTTTTCTCCTGCGAATTTGTCTTTCGCGATTTTTCTTCATCGCAGTCTCTCTACGGCCTGGCTCCTGCAGTCTTCTGCGATTCGTCTTTCTTTGCGATCTCTCTGCAGTCTTTCTGTGATTTGCCTTGGCGATCTCCTTGCAGCCTTTCTGTGACTTGCCCTGGCGATCTCTCTGCAGTCTTTCTGTGGTTTGTCTAAGCGATCTCCCTGCAGTCTTTCTGTGATTTGTCTAAGCGATCTTTCTCGCGTCTTTCTGTGATTTGTCTAAGCTATTTTTCTGCAGTCATTCCTCTGTGGTCTGTCTTTCATCACGGTCTTTCTGCGGCCTTTCTCCTGCAGTCCTTCTCCTTCGATTGTCTCTCATTGAGGTCTTCCTGCATCTCCCCTGCAGGTTTTCCTTTCTGCGACCCTGCTCCTGCGATTTCGTTGCGGTCCCTCTCGAGTGTTTGCTCTTCGCTGGCGGCGCCCGCGTGGCGCGGCGCCCGCCCACCTTTTCGGCGCGAGGGGCATGAAAAAACCGGATTTTCCGCCAAGCCTCGCGTCAGGCGTCCTGCGAAGCGAGGAATTCTGCGTCGTGATCGAGCGGTGAAGGGCTGGACCGTCCTTCTGCGTTCCCATAGGCCGGCCCGGCTGGCACGAACTGGTCACCGCGTCGTCCGTCCTCCTCCAGTCGATCGACAGCGCCCTGGTCGTCGGGCGGGGCAACCTGTATCCGGCCAGCTCGCTAACGCTTCGAGTGGCGGGCCAGGGGGTCTATTGCTGAGCACTCGCTTCCGGACGGCGCTAGAGCACGGACTGCAGAGCACCTGCGGATCGTGTATACGGTAGCAGCGGGGCGACGTACATACCTGCGGTGGCGACCAGGCGATAATGACGAGTGCGGCGGCCGGCGGGTGTCGCGACCTGACTCTGAGGGTGGCACGGTGAAGCTGGCTGGCCCAGAGCCTGCGCTCCAGCCAGAGTCAGTGCGACGCTCTCGCGGCCTCTCCCCCACCCCCTTCTGGTCTGCAGGCAGTCTGCAGGCGGCAGAGCACTAGTGCGGTGGCTTGCGGGTGTGCCGCGACCTGACTCTCGAGAGTGGCACGGTGAAGCTGGCCGGCCGGAGTCGGTGCGACGCTCTCGCGGCCTGTCTTGTCCGCAGGCCGTCTGCAGGCAGTCTGCAGGCAGCAGAGCACTAGTGCGGTGGCTTGCAGGTGCCGCGACCTGACTCTAAGGGGTGGCACGGTGAAGCTGGCCGGCTCAGAGCCTGTGCTCCAGCCAGAGTCAGTGCGACGCTCTCGCGGCCTCTCTCCCCGTCTGGTCTGCAGGCAGTCAGTCCGCGGGCAGCAGAGCACTAAAATGAGGAGCGGGCAGACGCGCTTGGCTCTTTGCAGCAGCGCTAACAGGGGTCGGACCTGCAAGGAGTCAGCCACCGGCGCCAACGACACCAGCCAGCCTTCTCTCAGCCCCTGCGTTCGTCGCTTCGGGACCGAGCTGCAGCTCGTCATGTTGGACGGAGCCGTTCATGAATCCTTATCAAACCCCCAGGCCCGCCGCTCCCAGCTGCCCGGGGCGCCTCCCTCCCTTCCCTCCTCCTCTTCCTTCCGCGGCAGACCCGGGGTAGCAGAATCCTTCAGTCGGCTGCACCGTATCTCCATCGAGTTCTCGAGCTTCTCCGGCTCGTCCCCTCCTACAACAGCAGCTCCCTCGTCGGCAGCAGCTCGTCAACAAGCATGAACCCCGTACGCGTGCGGGCGAAGGCCCCGGCGGAGGTGTACCGCGCCGAGACCATCTCCCCGCCGCTGGTGGCCGCGCTGCCTCGGAACCGGCGCGGCCTGAGGAACGGCAGCAACCTGTTCGCCCAGGTCGCCCTCACCGACAGCAGCGGCAACATCCTCCAGGGGTCCAGCCACCTCGACGGCCGCCTCGTGGCCAGTCCCGTGGCCCGCCCCCGGACCGGCCCCGCCGCTCCCGGCCAGTGGGTCTTCACCTTTGACGATCTGCGCATCCAGCTCCCGGGCCTGTACAAGATGCAGGTCACCCTCTACCGCGTAGACGCCGGGGGGACCATGGGCGCCGTCGTGCTGGCCAGCACTCTGACCTCGCCCATCAGCGTCTCGATCCGCAACACGTAAGCTGCCCTTCTCTCCCCTCTCCCCTCGGACTTCTCCCTCGAGCTTCTCTCCTCGGCTTCCTCTCCCCCCTTCTCTTCTCTCCCTTCTCTTCTCGGCCCTCTCTTCCCGGCCCCCTCTTCTCGGCCTCCTCTCCTCCCTTCTCTTCTCGGCCTTCTCAGGCTTTGGGGCGGCCTCGCCGTTGACGCAGTGCTTCCTCCTAGTCCCCCCTCCAGCCCGGATCCCAGCCCGGAGCCCAGCCCCTAGGCTAGCCTGGGCCCCCCGGGGCCACGCACTCGAGAGCCTTATACCGGGATATAACGCTCTCTGTACACGGCGCATCTCGGCGCAACGGGAGGTACTGGGCTGGCAATATTCGTACCGAGGGCAACTGCGCGTCTGACATGCTTTTGTGTTTTGTGTTTTGCTTTCGTCGTCGCTCTCTCCTCGTTACGCAGCTTCTGCTCTTTCTGATCTCTTCCGGCTCGGCGCCTGTGCCGCGTACCGGATAACTCGCTCATTTTGGCGCACCAAGCCGGTGAGGGAACGGCGGTGGTGGCGCGGCTCGCGGTACCGACGGATAAATACGACA
The DNA here is from genome assembly GCA_022813145.1 of Barbatosphaeria neglecta. Classification (NCBI taxonomy): domain Eukaryota; kingdom Fungi; phylum Ascomycota; class Sordariomycetes; order Barbatosphaeriales; family Barbatosphaeriaceae; genus Barbatosphaeria; species Barbatosphaeria neglecta. The sequence goes on from JAKLNC010000416.1 coordinate 19,386, forward strand.
TCCTCGGGCGAGGCAGGGGGCCATTATGTGCTTTCTATGTTTTCCTAGGTACCTGCCTACCTACCGCTGCTATGTAGTAGGTAGGGAGGTGCAGCTACTTCCATTCGTCTGCATAATGCAAGTCGCCTTCCTGCCATCTCCGCGTCCGTCTTATCCCTTCGAGTACGCCCTTGGTGATATACCAGTCCTCGGTGCTGCACCAGTCCTCGGTGACGCACCGGTCCTCGATAATGCACCAGTCTTCAGTGATGTGCCTGTCCTCGGTGACAGACCGGTTCTCGGTGATACACCAATCCTCGATGATGCACCAATCCTCGGTGATAGACCCGTCCTCGGCGATACACCAGTCCTCGGTGATACACCAGTCCTCGGTGGTATACCAGTCCTTGGTGAAATACCCGTCCTCGGTGATATGCCTGTCCTCGGCGATATGACCTGTCAGTGATATGGCCTGTCCCTAGCGATACGACTGAAGACCTAGGTACGTATATGTACATACCTCTTGGTAGACGAGGCTCCATCTGGGATTCAGGCGGACTCGGACCTGTCGATGGGCGGACGACGACGGGAGGCTCTCGTCGGCTCAGCCCCGTAGCCTCGTGCGGTGCGAGTGACGGCTTATGGGCCCCGCTCGAAGGACGAGCTCCTCCCACCTGTAGGAGTGATACAGGTGTTGCTATAGGTAGGGTAGTGTTCTAGGGCGAATCTCCAGCCTTATACCGCGGCTCGGGCCGCTGCCAGTATGCCGTGCAGCCCATCTCGCACCGCGTCGCATCGTGCATGGAGCGTTATTCATCTGCCGAGGGCGACGTGCCGAGGGCGGCCTGCCCTCGGATCGATTCTTCGGGCGCCTGGATCCGCGAGACGGGATCAATAAGACGGAATCAGTAAGACGGGATCGGTCAGATGGGGTCGGTAAGGGGACCGGTAAGACGGGATCAGTACGAGTATGGAACGTACCACGGGTGCCCACCCATCGGCAGTCCGGCCGGCTCTCTGGCTCACCGACCCTCTCTGCTCCTCGGCCTGATTGGTCGCGCCTGTCAGCCTAGCTGGATGCGGCGGGCTGTATCATGCGGCCTCCCGCGATGCCCCCCAGGGCCGGGCGTTTCTGTGCCGGAGACCCAATCTACGGAGTTGTCTGGGCTCGAGGGCGACGGGCGGGAACAAGGGTCCGTGCACCACCATCGACACACCCACCCGCGGCTCGCTCTGCGTGGCGGACTGTTTCCTGTGGACGTGGTCTTTTTGCCGAGGTCCACGGGATTTCGGCACGTCAACATCATTTCAACGGCAGTCGGTAGACATAAGGAGCCAAGGGCGGCTCGGGATATCACATGATGACCGGCTGCTGCAGCGCCCCCCTCCCTCCCCCCTGACGGCCGCGGCACGACGAGGATGGTTGCGTGATGGTGCTGCAGTGGCGGCATCTAGGCCTCGATCGAGCGGCCATTCAGCGGCGAGTGGATCGATATCTTAGTAATTCCCCTCGCGAGATGAAACGGCGAAAGATGAGGGATAAAAGCGCGAAGGAAGAAGCCCCCGAAGGAAGATGGCCGACGGCAGGCCGACGGGCGGCCGTTGGGGATCAAAAGATGGAGCTCGAAAAGATCAGGAGATCAGAAAGATGGGGATAGGAAAGATCAGGAGATCGAAAAGACAAAGAGGTCGACGAGGACATCCTCTCGCGCGCCTAAGCCTACCTGGGCAAGTGTTGAGACTCTTCTGCTCCGGTGGGATCAGCTCGAAAAGACGGAGATCGAGAAGACAGAGGAGATCGACGAGGAGATCCTTCCGCGCCATTTGCTCCGGTGGGATCAGCTCGAAAAGACAGAGATCGAAAAGACGGAGGAGATCGACAAGGAGATCCTTTCGCGCCATCTGCTCCGGTGGGATCAGCTTGGGCGGCTTACGGCGGCTTTGGCTGCTTACGGCGCTGGTTCACATTTCAGCCGGGGTTGCTGAACGGATTGGTAATGGGGGCGATCATACGACCGCGACGTGATTCACTCGGTTGTATTACTGTAGGTACGGTCTGCTGCTCTCGACGTCATGCCTGCTTGTTGCGAGTCGCATCCTGCCGGTCTCTGCTGCTCTCAACGCCCAGCCTGCTTGCTGCGAGTCGCATCCTGCCTGCTTCTGCTGCTCTCGACGTCCATGCCTGTCGCCGCGACCGATGCCTGCTCCTTCCTGCTCTCCGCCCCGGTCACTTCTCGGGCGGGATGACGCTCTCGGGCGGCGGTGTCAGTGGGGTGGCGGTGCAGTTGAGCACGTCGTTGCCGGGGACGCGCAGGCGGGGCAGGGGCAGGCCGAGGGCGTCCCAGGAGGGAAAGGTGGGCCGGCGCTGGGCCATGGCGCGGAAGTCGATCATGTCCTCGAACGAGTTGGCGTTGGCGTCGCGCATGGTCAGGGCCGGCAGGTTCCACTTGCGCTGCATGAAGGCCAGCATGGAGGTGTGGTCGTACACGGTGTGCGACACGTAGTCGGTCTTGCCGAAGGGCGAGACCACGAGGGCGGGCACGCGGAAGCCGAGGCGCGCGAAACCCTCGTAGGCGAACTCGCCCGGCTTGGCCACGGGCGCGGCCTCGTCGGGGGCCAGGCCGGCCGGCGGCGGCACGTGGTCGGCGAAGCCGCCGTGCTCGTCGTAGTTGAGCAGGAACAGAGTCGAGTTCCAGGCGGGCCCGGTCATCAGGGCGTGGACGACGTCGTAGATGAGGGCCTCGCCCAGGGCCATGTTCTTGGCCGGCTCCTGGGTGGTGGCGGCGCCGCGCTGGTCCAGGTAGTAGAACTGCGGCAGGTCGCCGGCCGCGGCGGCGGCGAAGAAGTCGTCGTAGGGCCGCACCTTGGCCGCGATGGTGGCCGCGGACACGGAGCCGTTGAAGATGGCCAGCGTGTTGCCCGTCGTGTTCTCCGTCGCGTTCCAGGCGGCGCGCCAGCTGATGTTGTGGCGGTCCAGCTGGTCGAAGACGGTGCCGGCCGGCCAGAAGATGCCGGTCTCGTCCTGGCCGGTGGCGGTGACGCCGCGGCTGGTGGCGGCCAGGCTGTACTGGCGGTTGGGCCAGGTCTGAGCCAGGGCCGAGCAGAACCAGCGGTCGGCGATGGGCACGCGCTCGGCCAGGCCGAACCAGGCCGGCAGGTCGCGCGCCGTGAAGTAGGACATGGCGAAGGCGCCCGACGCGCTGGCCGTCGTGCCGTCGCGCGGGTTGACCACGAAGCCGTCCATGCTGCCGTTGTGGAAGCCGTTGTGGCTGGTCGTCCACTCCTGGCTGATGTGGTCCTCATTCTGGCACGTCGTCGCCGTCTCGAACCAGCGCTGCGTGGTGCCGTTGATGCCGGGGTTGGTCCCCTGCACCACGCCATCGGCTCCGTACGCAAAGCCGTCGTGGTCCGGTCGCAGCAGCGCGCCCATCATGTTGTCGTACGAGTGGTTCTCCATCATGAGGAACACGAAGTGCTTGATGCCACCCATGGTGTCCGTGCCCTCCGGCAGGTCCGGGAACGGCAAGCTGCCCGGCTGCCGCAGCGAGCTCATCGGCTTGCCCAGCGCCGCCATGGCCGCCTCTACGCTGTGGTCCAGCGGGCCGGCGCTGCCGGGGCCCGGCAGCGGCGGGTAGCGGCTGGGC